>OX578136.1:4000385-4310385 GCA_951213105.1 Amaurobius ferox
GATAAAAAGCAGTTAGTGCTAGCCGAAAGATTAGATACAACTGCGAAAAATGATTAAAAAGAACATCAAAAAACGGGAACATCGGTCTGTGGAATTGAAATGAAGGCAGATCCAAGTGGAAGCAGTGTTTCGACAAACGGCAGGCGAGGGATGATCAAAGCCAAGTGCGGACCTAATAGATACTGACACATCAAACTGAAATGAATAAGGATTGCCTAATCGCGGAAATACTTGCTGAATTTAAGAGGATGGTGAAAAAATGAAAAGAATATAAACACACATTTGCAAAGCAGTATTAAAAGCATAAAAAAATAAAGTTTACCTATTTCAAAACAAACATCTCTGTTAATGAATTCTAAGACGCAAAAACGCATAAAAGAATGAAAGATATTGCCCCTTCTTTTATCCTTCTTATATTTGATGTGTTTTATATTTTGCAGCCTTCTCTCCTATTTCACAGCGGTCTATTTTCCCTTTCTAAATTGACATCACTATCTTACTTTTGCCAGTATTTTAGCGATTTTATAATCTATATTAATAATTGCTTTTTCAGCATTATTTTCACTGTTATATTCTCATGGTGTGAACGTTTGGTTTTTCCCCCCAGGGGTTCTGTCGAAAAACTGCGTCGACATTTATTTTATTATTATTGAAAAACATCAAGTCTTCTCGCCGTTTGGTCTTTATCTGCATTCGTTGCAGTCAGGGCTGTATTTAGAAGGGAACAAACTGTGTAGTTGTGGCAGAATTTAGAGAGGCGGCACATTTTTGGAAACCTGTATTATAAAAAATAATAGAGCGGAATTCCCGCCCTTGCGGAGAATTCTGTCTCAACTTATGTAAGGAAAAAACTTGCGTGGCAACGCTAATCCTATTTGTAGGGATTCTCCGTATTTATCTGGATCCTCATGGTAGTCAGTTCAAAATTAAACAATACTACTGAAAACATTCATTTAATCTCTACCAGACGTGGAAACTCAAGTTTTTATTAAAAGTTTGTTTTAACCTTACATTTTTAAGTTTAAACCTGAATTTTAAAATTGAATTTTAAAACGCATACAACAGCGAACAGAATGTTTGTATTATTTCGATGGATTAACAGAAATGTCTGAGTCAATCTGATTTGCCAAGCACGAAATCGTCTGTAAACTAAAATCTAAAACTGAAATGAAGTTAAGATCCCACATACAAAGTAACAGGTGCAGGTTCGAAGAACAAATAATAATAATAATAATGATGATAAAAGAGAAAGGACGCTTAGATGGCGTGTCGACTTATGATTTGAAAAATAAATCCTGATATTCCAAAATGATTGCCGCGCTTGGAGAAAAAGAGTGTGGGGCCCGATAGCTGTCAAGCTCTCCTGGTATGTTGCCATTGGAGCGAGTTTTCCACATCGTTCATTTCCATTCCGAATTCTGTTTAAAAAATATAAACGCAAAACACAGGACTGCGGCTATTTCCTACCATCTCACACACTAAAAGGGAGTCAGAGATGGCTTATATTGTTTTTAGATAAGCACGAAATTAAACGAAAACAGACCGTATATATTTTTTTATGGGGAAAGGGGTGGCAGAATATTTTTTTGTGCAGGGGCGTCGAGATTCTTAAATGTCGCAGTTGCATACAGGGTGATTTGAAAAAGATAGACCAAACTTTACAACCAAACCAAGCATTTTTCGTCATAGTTTACCGGGTCGGAAATGAAAGTGGGCGCTTAATGGTGAAACTGACGAAGTGAGGCGAAAACACAAGAATGACGTAAAAGTTATAAAATGACATTTAATAAACAATAATTACAGCAGTGACTCATAAAAGCGAACGCCCACCTGAATGCACGTCTCACAGAGGCGATGGAGGATTGGCCGAACTCTCTGGAACAGACCAGGCATGTCGCGAACTTCGGAAGCAGTGACCGAAATTCTGGCGACGAGATTACGTTGCCAATGCAGATAGCAGCATACATGTAACCGTTTGCCTTTATCAGCTCTAACGTTTTTTTTCTTTTGCTTTGTTCTTGCTACCATTATATTGGTCTTGCTTCCATTGCTATTCTCCGCTTGCATAAGAGCGTTTTTCTAACTTTGGGAACTCCCCTACTGACGGTTTCTGTGATTATAAAATTGACATCAAATGCTTTTGTCTTAGCTGGTAGAACTGAGTAGATTGGTTTCCATAAAATTGGGGCAAAATACATTGTGTGTGTGTTGGATCATTATTCGACACAGAAAATCGGGTCATTATTGAAGGAAGTGAATTTAAGGGATCATACGACTACTAAGCCTTCAAGAAACTAAATTTTAACCCAAACGTATACACGTTTCTGAATATTTTAAAATAATTCGTATTAAAAAAATTCCTTTAATAACTGAAATTAAAGCCCAAAATAGGTTCGATCCTATATGGGAAAATGCATTGAGAAATAACTTTAAAGTCGTTTTCACAGGATACATTTTGTTTTTGATGTAAAATTTTCTGAGTAGCGCAAGCTATCATACCAATTTATTGTTCATTAAGTTCCAAATGTTTATAAAAAATATCTATCTATCTATATATACTAATTGCCAAGTGTCCGTCTGTCTGTCACGCTTTTTTCAGGCACTTCCCAAATAGATAGACTTGCAATTTGGTACACGGCTCGGTCGTTCGATAAAACTCCCTGGAAAAATCGAATTTTTCGAAAACGTTCTATAGAGGGGGTGCCCCACACCAAAACGTTCGAAAAGTGAAATGATGAGAAAGCATGCATTGCGATGAGATAACGACTTCAAATTTGGTGTATGGGTAAATCGTTTGAAAGGAAGATAGTGTGGAATTTCAGATATCCAATATTTTCTACCTTAGGGGGTGCCGCACACCAAAACGTTCGAAAAGTTAAATGATAAGAAAGCATGCTGTGCGATGAGATAAAGACTTCAAATTTGGTGTATGGGTAAATCGTTCGAGAGGAAGAAAGTGTGCAATTTCACATTTCCAATATTTTCTACTTAAGGGGGTGCCGCACACCAAAACGTTCGAAAAGTGAAATGATAGGAAAGCATGCTTTGCGATGAGATAGAGACTTCAAATTTGGTGTATGGGTAAATCGTTTGAAAGGAAGAAAGTGTGCAATATCAGATAACCAATATTTTCTATGCTTAAGGGGGTGCCGCACACCAAATTGTTCGATGTACCGAATAAGTGAGAAATGTCTTTAAAATTTGATAGAGGCTTGAAATTAGGTATATGGACTACTCATTTGATGAAAACACCCAAGACGAATATAGTTTTTCAAAAACATTCGTTTAAGGGGGGTGCTCTAGAGGAAAACGTTCGAAATGTGAATTGATAAGAAAACATACTGCGGGATGAGATAGAGATTTGGAATTTGGTGTATGGGTAGATAGTTTGGAAGGAAGAAAGTGTTCAATTTCAGTTTTCCAATATTTTATGCTTTAGGGGGTGTTGCATACAAAAATGTTCGATTTTCGGAATGAAGTAGAAATATCTCTTTTAGAACGTGATAGAGGCTTGATATTTGGTATATGGGCGAATCATTTGATAGAAAACCCAAGAAGAATGGAGTTTCTCAAAAATATATATTTAAAAGAGGTGGGTACTCCACAGAAAAACATTCGAAGGGTGAAATAATAGGAAAAGTATACTTCGCGATGAGTTAGAGACTTCAAATTTGGTATACGGGTATATAGTTTGAAAAGAAGAAAGTGTGCAATTTCAGTTTACAAACATTTGCTATTGTAGAGGGTGCCGCATACTAAAATGTTCGATTTCACGAACAAATGAAAAACTCCTCCTTTAGAGTGTGATAGAAGCTTGAAATTTAGTATATGGGCTAATCATTTGATAAAAAACTCTAAGATTATTACGGTTTTTCAAAATTGATCATTTAAGGGGGTGCAACACAGAAAAACGTAAAAACGTTCGAAATATGAATTGATAGAAAACCCAAGCATGCTCCACAATAGGTTATAGACATCAAATTTGGTGTACTGGTATATTCTTTGAAAGGAAGAAAGTGTGCAAATTTCAGATTTCCAATATTTGCTACTTTAGGGGGTGTCGCACACTAATATGTTCGATTTTCGGAATAAATGAGACACTCTTGCTTTTAAATGTGATAGAGGCTTGATATTTAAATGTGATAGAGCTCGATGTACTCATATTATTGATTTAAGTGTCACTTTCGATGATACTTTTAACTTTCAGAGACATATCGATAATATTATTAAAAGAGCCTACAAAAGACTTGCTTTCACCTTAAGACGATCTCGTGTTTTTGCCAGTTTTGATACCAGTTTTGATTATTTGTATTTATAATACTCTTGTTAAACCAATCTTGGAATATTGTGCAATGATTTGGGACCCTGTTTACAATCTGCATTCTCAACGGATAGAAATCGTGCAAAATAAACTATTACGTACAGATTGACTGGCTATTATCCTTCTGATATGCATACAAGGGAACTCAGACAGAAATATAGTTTAATGGCTCTTAAAAAAAGAAGAAGCTGGTCCTGCCTCTTGTTTTATTATAAGGTTTTAAATAATACTATTGATTGCCCTACTTTACTTTCTTGCCTGGAATTCCGCATACCTGTCAATAATACCAGGAAAAAAACTCTTTTTCACAATACTACTACTGTTAAACGCAACTACATTAAATGCTATTCTATCTATAAATTTGTTGAGCTATATAATACCTATTGTGCTGATATTGATATATTTAACTTGACTCCTGCCTGTTTTAAAAAAGCCTGTTTCAATGCGCTTCACATGTTTACTACTTAGTATTCTTGTATCCTATGTTCTGTACTTTTTAATTTCTTGTGTGGCTACTGTAACTGGATTTCATCTGTAGTTGCCACGTGAATTGAATAAATAAATAAATAAATAAATAAATTAATATTTGGTATATGGGCCAATCATCTGATAAAAAACACAACACGAACAGAGTTTTTCAAAAATATTCATTTATGGGGGTGCTCTAAAGAAAAACGTTCGAAAGGGGAGATGATAAAATAGTATGCTTCGGGATGAGATAGAGACTTTAATTTGGTGTACTGGTAGATAATTCGAAAGGACGACGAGCGTAACTTAAATTTTCCAATACTTTCTTCTTTAGGGGCTTCTGCACACTAAAATATTCGATTTGCCGAATAAATGTGAAACACGAATTATTCAAAAATTTACATTATTCAGGGGTTGCTTATTGCGAGACCGTTTATTTTCAACGGGTATTCGGCTAGTATATACTAATTGCCAACTGTCCGTCTATCCGTCTGTCGGTCTGTCACGCTTTTTTCAGGCACTTCCCGAATAGATAAAGACTTGCAATTTGGTACACGGCTCGGTCGTTTGATAAAACCCCCTGGAAAAATCGAATTTTTCGAAAACGTTCTATAGAGGGGGTGCCCCACATCAAAACGTTCGAAAAGTGAAAAGATGGGAAAGCATACTTTGCAATGAGATAGAGACTTCAAATTTGGTGTATGGGTAAATCATTCGAAAGGAAGAAAGTGTGCAATTTCAGATTTCCAATATTATCTACTTAAGGGAGTGCCGCACACCAAAATGTTCGATTTACCGAATAAATGAGAAAAGGCTCCTTTAACATTCGATAGAGGCTTGAAATTTGATATATGGGCTGATCATTTGACGAAAACACCCAAGACGAATATAGTTTTTTCAAAAATGTTCGTTTAAGGGGGTGCTGCAGAGTAAAACGTTCGAAAAGTGAATTGATAAAAAACCATGCTTCGGAATGAGATAGAGATATTAAATTTGGTGTAAGGGTAGATAGTTTGGACAGAAGAAAGTGTAGAATTTCAGTTTACCAATATTTTCTACTTTAAGGGGTGCCGCACACCAAAATGTTCGATTTTCGGAATAAAGGAGAAATGTTCCTTTTAAAACGCGATAGAGGCTTGATATTTGGTATATGGGCGAATCATTTGATAGGAATCACAAAAATAATAGAGATTTTTAAAAATGTGTATTTAAGGGGTGGACACTCCGCACTAAAGTATTCGAAAGGTGAAATGCTTAAAAAGCATGCTTCGCTATGAGATAGAGATTTTAAATTTGGTGCACGGGTAAAAAGTTGGAAAGGAAGAAAGTGTGCAATTTCAGTTTTCCAACATTTGTTATTGTAGGGGGTGCCGCTCATTAAAATTTTCGATTTGCCGAACAAATGAAAAACGCCTCCTTTACAATGTAATAGGGGCTTGAAATTTAGTATATGGGATAACCATTTGACCAAAAAAAAAAAAAAAAAAAATGATGAATACGCTTTGACAAAAATGTTCATTAACGGGGTGCCACACAGAAAAACGTTCGAAAGGTGAAGTGCTGGAAAAAATGCTTCTCGATAGGATAGAGACTTCAAATTTGGTGTACGAGTAGATAGTTTGAAAAAAGAAAGTGTGAAATTTCAGATTTTCAATATTTGCTACTTTAAAGGGTGTCGCACACTAATATGTTCAATTTTCCGAATCAATGAGGCAGGCTTCCTCTTAAATGTGATGGAGGCTTGATATTCGGTATATGGGTCAATCGTCTGATAAAAAACCCAAGACGAGTTTTTCAAAAATGTTCATTTATGAGTGTGCTTCACAGAAAAATGTACCAAAGCAGAAATAATAAAATAGGGGTGCCTCGGGATGAGATAGACTTTAATGTGGTGTACGAGTAGATAATTCGAAAGGAATAAATGAGCAAATTAATTTTCCCAATATTTTCTTCTTTAGGGGATTCTGCACACCAAAATATTCGATTTATCGAATAAATGTGAAAAGTGAATTATAAAAAAAATTACATTATTCAGGGGTTGCGTATTGCAAGACCGTTGATTTTCAACGGGTATTCGGCTAGTTACTTTATATTATGTGTTTAAAAAAAATTGTACATTGAAAACAAAAAGATTTATTACTAGATATTAAAAGTGTGTATTTTATAAAACGTAACCTGTTCAATAGGATAAATTTTTTTCCCCTTTTCGACATTTTAAGAGTCCTATGAGTTCAAACACTATTTTTTTGGTAAAATCATGTCGGAGTCCATTTGCAAGGTGTCCAGTTCCGTTTCTGACGGGCTACATTTCTTATAGTAGAATTAAGGAGGCAAATCCTGTCCAAACATTTTCCCTGACGTGTCCAAGAATATCCTTAAGCTCCAGATAAATGTTGGACACCCATTTTTAATATCGCAAGTTTGCTAGTAAACTTATCTATTTGACATAAATCCGAGTTGTTTAGAATGGCACTTAAAAAATGTTCATAATTTTTCGAATGCCTGAATACGAGTCATCATTTGGTTTTGCCCTAGCTGCTGATGCAGATATCCGCTTTCTATGTTAACGCCTGCCTAATAAACGTTTATGGATGCTGTTATTTGCAGTGGGGACCTTTGTGGGAATCGTACGTGTTATCACAAGCAAAAAGTCCCTTTATCGTGAATATAGACTTTGAACTGTGTTTTCAAAGAGATATGCAGGGGCGTCCGAAGACCTGGCCTCAAAACTATGCACATTATTATTTTTTTATTGCATTTGTTTAAAGACTCATTAGTTCTTTATAGTATTGCATGTCTTCTAATTCTGCATTTCATCATAAGTCTTTTATGTATCAGTTTACAGCTGTCTTTACAACGTTTCGGCTACAACCTTTTCATCGAATGGTAGGTGAGAATATTCAAATCATGATACGATAAACGCTACGCTCTCTCTGTGATCAGGTGCTTTTAATGTTGGCATTTTATACGAGTTTCGGCACTTTGTGATGTCGGGAGAAGAGTGCATTAAAAGAGTTGATAATCAGTCGTCTCTATTCTCATACCTGAGTCAGAAACATACATTTTTAAGTTGTAAAGAGCCTTGCATCCCCAAACGGGAATCGAACCCTGGATCTCCTTTCTGTCCAGTCGACGCTCTACCGTTGAGCTACTGAAACGGAATGGCTGTCATCGGCGAAGTGGACTCTGCAAAGCATTAGATAGAAAAACGAGAGTTATAAAATCACGACCGGATTATCTATTGAAGCAAGGTAGTTTCGGGCTAGAGAATGCTGTTGTATCATAAACGAAAGCCTCCAAATAGAGTAGATCCAAAATTCTGGGCCTCTCATGTAATGAACCTGTCTTTGTTTTAAAACTTGTAAAAACAACATAAATGAAGTGTCTGATGCTCGATTGTTTGGATGACCCATTTTTGGATTTGGGAAGTTTTACTGCATTTATTGTACAGGAGGGGGGGGGGGGGCTTTCATAAAAATTCACGAAGGACCTTAGAAAATCCCGGGAGATATTACTACAGATATGCGATATTCAAAAGTGTAATTTGAATGTGTCTAAAGCAAATGCAACAGGCTCCCATTGCGCATTTGCAAAGAATATCCACGTAGACGTCCAAACACGGGAGAAATCTCGCAAGGACATACTTGTTTTAACTTGCGTTCGATGACTTCTGATAGTGTCCTATCTGCATTGCATGAAAACGACACTCGTCGAAAAGAAAATGGCGACACTATGAGGGAATGCACGTAGCCATATGCAAATCACAGTATAGGTAGAAGAGAGAGTCATACGCAAATGATTAAACGAGCAAATACATGCAAAAGAAATCTGTTTATTCAGTAAAGAATGGGGCCTCCACGAGCAGCTATCCAGCTTACTATAAATGGCGAGGCATACTATGGATGAAGTGGTTGCCTTAGGTAATCCTTGCCAAGCAGAGTCCACTGCGTTGGTTTACGGTATATACTGTTGGTTTACGGTATATACTGTTGGTTTACGGTATATACTGGTGGCCTCCGGTGCACCGGCATTCCGATAAGGGCTCACACGTATTCAGTGGGAGAGAGCTCCATCGAGGCTGCCGGCCTGGAAAGATTGTGAATTTCCTTCAGGCTGTTGAGAGTTCGCCGTGTGGTGTGGCACTGGCTTGCTGGAACACCGTGCCGGAAACGACCTGCACCAGTAGTCTGAACAGGCATCACAACGTGATGCGTACCAGCCCGTTGCTAAATGACCTGCAATGTACATTAAAGCTGTCCGCTGATCGAACGGGATGCCCGGTGGGACGTTCGGTGATATGGGCTGGCAAGTACTTTCCCCGGAAAGCCGCCACACCCGTCCACGGCTGTCATTCCTCCACAGGCAGCAGAATCATCCGTAATCATCCATAAATAATACCCGATGCCATTCATGGGTCCAGTTGCAATGACGACGACACCACGCCGGACGTGCCTTCTTGTGTCGAGCGCTTAATAGCACCCCAATGTACCTCATGCAAATGATTTGGGTGCACGTAGGTGCAACCGTTGATAGTGGCAGGATGTTTCGGATGTCACTTGCCGTTGCCAAATCGTCTCGAAGAGCCTTTCGGCGAATCTGCCGGTCTGTACACTGTATCTTGCCCTCTTCGGCGTGTTCCCTTGATGGTACTCACGTCGCACTCAACATGCGTGGCAATTGCACGCATCGACAAACCTATGTCACCAGCTCTAGGATACGATCTCGTTCCCAAGCCGTTAATGACTGGTATACAACTCGTTGACGTCTTCGAGGCATCGCTTCTTCACTTTTTCGAAAGTTTGGCTGCTGCAAATCGTCGCTGATAGCATTTACGGGACGGTCGGCCTGCTGGTATCACCCAAAACTGTGTGCCACCTGATCCGATACGTACAAAAACTTAATCATTTGCATACGACTCTCTCTTTTACCAGTACTGTGATTTACATATTGCTACGGGTTTTTGCATATTGATTTGCATAGGGTTACTTTGATTCCTTCATGGTGTTGCAGTTTCGATTTTGACGAGTGTCGAATGAAAGTGTCGGCATCTCGACTGCCCCAAAATTCTATGTCAATGTTGCCCCAAAATTCTATGTCAGAACCTAAAGTCAGAAGTCTTATTAATAGAATGAACCTATATTGATTTTGGAATTTGAAAAAAAGACCACGAATCAAAAATGATCGTGTGACGTACAATTTCCACCCCTATTTCGGGCCAAATGGGGGTAAAAATGATGAGTAACGCCTGAAATAATTAAACTTTTATTCCTTTAAACATTTTTGAGTACAGTCCTATTACACTTGGAAAAGTGCTCAGGAAATGTAAGAGCTAGACTTGGACGAAGGGTCAAGGGACTGCCTTTTCAGTTTGGCTATTCATTGGTTATAAACTCGGCATTTTCCAGAATGTATCTTCTGAGTCAGGATGATAACTATAATACAGATTGAAAAATGTATTTTTTAATTTTTTCTCTTTCATCACCGTCTTGCCCCGGGAAAGCAAACTCACCTCTTTTCGTCCAATCTTGTAGGGAGTGACTCCGATGCCCAGCTCTCTCTCCGAAGGGGGCGTCCGGTCCTTCTGGAGTTCATCCTACGGAGAGAAAAATCTGCTCAGTTAACTCTGGATTGCCCTTCACTTCCTTCGTCCAACCGGCTGCTCAACACAAAATCGCAAACTTACTTCAAACATTGAGATTATTCTGTGATTTGATTTTCGTTTCAGTCCTGCCACAAGAAATGGGAAACCAAATCTATATAAATAAAATTGAAAAATCTGTCTGTCCCATCATCACGGGAGGACGGCTGACCCGAATTGGACCCAATTTTGTGGGTAGGCGTGGAATAGCCCCTCTTAAAATGGAGTCCATCTTTCGAGTTTCCGAGACGAAAAAGGTTGGAAATCGCTGGTTTAAAACGCGAAATTGAATTAAAACTCTAGCTCTGAGTTTCGTTGGAGTTTATTCAGCTAATCAATTACTTTTGAAAATCGTAGGTTTGAAACATGAATTTAAATGGAAACTCTATCGCCATGATTTATTTTTCATGACCTCTTCCTCAACAATGAAAAGTATTAAGAAATCAAAATGGTTATTGCATTATCAGCATTTTATGAGGAAGATTCTTTTTTATATCATGTTGCTCAGCAACGCAATTAAAGCAAATGCGTTTGTTAATTATTATTTTTTTTTATTTGAATAATACATAAATGGATATAAAAATATGTGTCATATTTTTATATTCTTATATCTTATATTATTATATGTTTAGTTATAAATGAACGATTTGATTTTTCTTTTAATTGTATTAATTACGGACTGCGTATATCACTTTCATTTATTTTGTCAAAGTGCTTTCAAACTCATATATTGTGTTTGTAACAATCTGTAAACTCATTCAGTCGATTGTTGAAACAGAATAATAGTAGACCGGGTATATCTTCTAATACAATTTTAGTGTTTTCATTTAGTGTTTACAAACGGAATCGGGATGTTTTATTCCTCTGATCTACGAATTTGGCGGGATATCGCTAACTTGGCAACTTTTTTTAAATGTTTCTAAATTTTGTATGCTGCTACTTTTAAGTTTTGCTAGTTTTCTTACATTTTAAATGTTAGTGGAAATGTCGCTAAATTGATAAAAACGACGCTATATCGATTAAATTAATTTTGTTCTGCTACAAGAGAGTACTGAAATGATGTTTCGGTAGCATTTGTCTGTCAGTCCAACCGTCCTACTTAGTAACACATTTAGTAAATTTTTAAATGTCGCCAAATTGATAAAAATGTTTATAAAACCATAAAAATATCTTGAATTATAAAATATAAAATTGCGCTAATTCAATGAAATTGTGTTTCGTTAGGGGATAGTATTGTAATGATATTTCGTCCATGTGTCGCCAAGTGAGACTGTCAGTTCTACAGTCCCACTTGGCGATTAATTGAGCGATTTTTTAAAATGTCGCTCAAATAACGAAAACCCAACTGATAAAATGACACTCTATTCATCAAAATGATACCGAATGGATGAAAATTCAATATGTTGCATAATTAAGTGCGATTTTCTAGATAATTTTTGTTGTTTTGAGAGAATTAAAAAATATTTTTTTTAAATATGTTTACAAACTGGACCAGGATGCTTTATTCTTCAGATCTGCCTGTGAAGATCATTTTATATATCGAGCTCAGAGATTCTTATACACTTTTTTAGAAGAATTCAATTAAATATTTTAATAGACTATTTTGAATAACAATATCATTTAGAATACTATAGGAATTGACGCATGACTGTGAATGTTAAGTTTCATTATATTATATTTTTTGTACGAAGAACGGGTATACTGCTAGTTACCTAACAAGAAAGATCAATCATGCTTAAAGCATTGATTATGAAACACTTTCCAAATTCAATGCAATTTTATTTAAAAAAGTCTAAAATGCAATACATTCCTCGGTAATATTTTAAAACTTATCACAATACTACATTAATTTACTATATTTGAAAGCTTAAACCTTCATCGAAAAAAATGAACTTCATTCAAATGACGGCATTGAAATATAAATTGCCTGGTTTAAATATCTCTAAAATGCGATACATTCCACCTTAATATTTTTAAAACTATCATAATACTACGATAATTTATTATATTTGAAAACTTCATCGAAAACAACTGAAATTCATTCAAATGACGTCATAAAAAAAATAACACGCCTAGATCTCTCTATAAAAACAGCATTTCATTCATAACTTTCTCCCATTCATTTCATTCATCACAATACTATAATAATTCATTTTATTTAAAAATTAAGACCATGGAGCTACAAGTAATTAAACTCTATGCTTAAAACTTCAAAAAAATCGTACTTCTCTTTGTAAAATCAATGAATATTTCATTCATATCAGCCATGCAGACTCCATGGGCTAAATTATTTTTTGTTAAAGAAATACAGTAATTCTAATACAACTCATTCTACATATTTTGCTGTTTACATTTTACATAGGTTGAAAATAGGCTTTGTTGTAGAAATAATCAAATTTGGATGATCATTTAAACTCAAATATATTGTAATTGCGTTGTTTCAGTATGTAGATGCACAGAATTTAAGCAAAAATAAAGTAGTTTTAGGACGGATACAACACTCAATATGAATTAAAAAGAACTTAAAAAATCACGATTTTGAAACAAGATGGATGCCATATATCATTTTGAAGTGGGTCATGTGATCGTTTCATATCATGGTCACGTGATCGTTTCATATAAGAGGTGTAATTATTATTTTAATTTTTATTTAAAAAACTACTGAATATATTTCGCTGAATTTTTTTTTATATATTTTACGGAACAATTTGAATATTACCTAAAATTTTCGAAGCAATTTGTGAATTTTAAATCCGCTTAAAAAATGTTTGAAAAATGAGGTCCCATAGGGCTCAATGTATTTCATTTTTTCAACCCGGGTTCGATCCAAAACTAATTGGGTGATATTATTCATTTATATTCCCATAGGTCCTACAGACCGTCTGAACAACATACTGCAATTTCATTTTGATTAAGTCATTTTTACGGCAGTTATCGTGCTAACGGTCAGACAGACAGACAGACAGACAGAATGAACAAAGTCATAAACACTTTTCAACTTTGTTGTAAATTGTTAATAAAATAAAGAGCGAGAAAACTCAGTATCGAGCGAAATAAATTGTAACAAAGAAGAATTGTTGGCATTTGTAAGCAACTGTTTTGAAGGATAAACCACAAAGAGTCAAATTATAAGCATCGAATCAGATATGGATGCATCCGTTTCTCAAAAACAATGTCAAGTATCCCACTTCTTTTCTTTTACTTTATTAATTTTTTTTTATATTTTTTATTTTAAAAGTTTTATTACTACATAGATATGTACATTTTCTATATCAGTTGCTTGACTATTTGAAAAGACCCTCCGATTGGGGGGGGGGGGGAGCGCATAAATTGGACTTTTTAACACTTTACAACAAAGTTGAAAAGTGTTTATGACTTTGTTCATTCTGTCTGTCTGTCCGTTAGCACGATAACTGCCGTAAAAATGACTTAATCAAAATGAAATTTTAGTATGTTGTTCAGACGGTCTGTAGGACCTATGAGAATATAAATGAATAATATCACCCAATTAGTTTTGGATTGAACCCGGGTTGAAAAAATGAAATACATTGAGCCCTATGGGACCTAATTATTCAAACATTTTTTAAGCGGATTTAAAATTCACAAAATGCTTCGAAAAGTGTAGGTAATATTCAAATTGTTCCATAAAATATATAACAAAAAATTCAGCGAAATATATTTAGTAGTTTTTTAAATAAAAATTAAAATAATAATAACACCTCTTATATGAAACGATCACGTGACCATGATATGAAAGTATCACGTGATCCACTTCAAAATGATATATGGCATCCATCTTGTCTCAAAATCGTGATTTTTAAAGTTCTTTTTATTTCATACTAGCAGCATACCCGTTCTTCGTACGGAGTATAAAATATAAAGAAACTTATAATTCAGAATCATATGCAAATTATGTTAAAATATTAAATTTATTGCTCCTAAAGAGAAGTTTATGAATATCTGTTCTCATCATGCAAAATTATCGTCACGGGCAGATCTGCAGAATAAAACATCCTCGCCCCTTTCGAAAGCAAATTTACAAAAAAAAAGGAATTGAATCAATATATGCAAAATGAAAGCATTAAAATTGTATAGGACCCGTACTACTTATATACGCGAATATTAGAAGATATAACCTGTATTAGTAGATTACATGTATAAATTGAAAATATCAATAAACCCGTAATTGATTCCAATATATGCCAGAATGAAAGCACTAAAATTATATGGGAATATATATATATATATATATATATATATATATATATATATGTATATATATATATATATATATATATATATATATATACCCATACTACTTATATTGTCGCAGATTAGAAAATATGCCGGTATGTTAGTAGAAAATATGCCTGTATGTTACCCTTATTACAATATGAGTCTAAAAAACTTTGCCGAAATAAAACAGATGGCATTATAAATTGAAAATTTCAATTATCCCCGTAATCTTTATACCAGAAGGTCGTAATTGATTTCAATATATGCCAATATATATCAAAATATATGCCTATATACCTGTACTACTATATTCTCGTAGATTAGAAGATAACACGTGCATTTATAGAAGATTACTCGCACAACGTACAATATGTGAGTTTCAACAATTTTTGTCATAATAAAACAATGGTATAATAATTTGAAAATATCAATAATCCCTGAATCAATAATCCCCGAAAATATCAATAATAATAATGTGTAACCTGAAGACCGTAATCGATTATCCAGTCAAAAATGCAATGCCAATGAAATTTATTTTATATACATATCTTTATTATTCAAATCGGAAAAGATTTAATTAAAATCGTATGCCACATAACACATTGGATTTACATCCATTGCTAAACGACATGATATCAGTTGCTTCAAATAAATTGATGGAAATCATATCGTCGGAATAATGCTATCTCCATGAAAGGTTTGGCGATATTTTCTTCAATTTAGCGATAAATTAAAAAATCGCCAAATTTATCGCCAAGTAGGACTGTAAAACTGATAGTCCCATTTTGCGACAAATTGACGAAACATCATCATAATATTATCCCCTAACAAAACGCAATTAATTTCATTTATTAAGCGCAATTTTATCAATTTCATGACATTTTTATAGATTCACAAACATTTTTATCAATTTGGTGATATTTTAAAAATTTGATAAATGTGTTACTAAGTAGGATGGATAGACTGACCCACAAATGCTACCGAAACATCATTTCAGTACTGTCTTCTAAAAAAACTAATTTAATTTCATTGATTTGCGTCATTTTTAGCAATTTGGCGATATTTCCGTCAATTTGGCAAAGTTTAAGAAAAGTTGCCAAGTTAGCGATATTCCGCCAAATTCGTGGCTCTGAAATTGCAGATCTGAAGAATAAAACATCCTGATCCCGTTTGTATATACTAAATGCAAACACTAAAATAGTATTAGAAGATATACCCTTTCTACTCTTTTTCTGTTTCAACAGTCGGATAAATGAATTTATTGGTAAACACAATATGAGTTTATTAGCTAAACACAATATAAAAGCTTAGAAACTCTTTGTCAAATGAAAGTGATGTACGCAGTCCGTAATTAATATAATTAAAAGAAAAATCAAACCGTTCATTTACAAAATATATTTATACATCTATTTATTTATTATTCAAATAGAAAAAATAATAACAAATATTAAGAAACACATTTAATTTAATTGCGTTGCTGAGCAACATAATATAATAAAGAATCTTCCTCATAAACTGCGAAATTAAATAACCATTTTGATCTCTTCCCCATAAAATGCAAAAATAATAACCATTTTGATTTCTTTATACTTTCCATTCTTTAGTAAATGCTTAACCATGGAGTTAGATTTTCCATTTAAATTCATGTTTCAAACAATTTATGCTTTCAGATAGTGCAGGATTTTTGCATTAATTAGTCACTAAGCTCAGAAGTGAAGTTTTAATTCACGCTGACGTTTTAAACAAACGATTTTCATCCTTTCCGTTTGGATAAACCACGGAGTTAGAGAGTAGATCTCCTAGGATAAAGTTCTGTTTTTCATTAATATCTCGACAACCCCTGGTATTAGAAACTCGAAACTTGGGCAAAATTTATGGGGGGCTATTTTAAGGCTACTCACAAAATTTCATTAAATTCGATTCAGCCGTTCTCTCGTGATGATGAGACAAACGAAATATTCGTTTTTCACTAATATCTCGAGAACCACTGGTTGTTGTTGAAACCCAGACCGTCCGACCTACCAGAAAGGTGTAAGGTAACTTCTTGGACGGTCGGGAAGTGCCACCCAATTTAGACCGGAACCCAGTGGGGGAGGCATCCACAGGGACCGTACCCTCCTTCCCCTACCACCAACCTCTCGGAAGGACTTTCGGACCCACATGTTTAACCTGATCGTACTCCGCATGAACACGGCGGCAGTTTTGGCAGTGGCTGGAATCGAACCCGGGCCTACCGAGTGCAACTCCAGCGCGCTAACCAATGGGCTACCGCGCCCTGAACCACTGGTTGTGGAAACTCCAAACATGGACTAAATTTTAAGTGGGGCAATTTCTAGGCTACCCACAAAATTTCATCAAATTCGGTTCAGCCGTTCTCCCGTGATGATGGGACAAACAGACAGACAGACAGACAGATTTTCAATTTTATTTGTATAGATTGAGTGTTGTATCGGGCCTAAAACCACTTTATTTTGGTTTAAATTCTGTGCATCTACATACTAAATCAACGCAATTACAATATATATGAATTTAAATGCTCATCCAAATTTGATTATTTCTACAACGAAGCCTATTTTTCACTTATGTAAAATGTAAACAGCAAAATATATAGGATGAGTTGTATAGAAATTGCTGTACTTTTTTAACGCAAAAGAATTTAGCTCATGGAGTCTGCATAGCTGATATGAAAGTTTACCGAGAGAAGGATTGCGAGAGAAGGATTTTTTGCGATGAAGTTTTAAGCATAGAGTTAAATTACTTGTAGCTCCATGGTCTTAATTTTTAAATAAAATAAATTATTATAGTATTGTGATGAATGACATGAATGGGAAATTATTTATGAATGAAATGCTGCTTTTTTAGAGAGAGCCAGGCGTGTTATTTTTTCTATGACGTCATTTGAATGAAGTTCAGTTGTTTTCGATGAAGTTTTTAAATATAATAAATTATCGTGGTATTATGATAATTCTACAATTATTATCGAGTAATATATCACATTTTAGAGATGTTTAAACCAGGCAATTTATATTTCAATGCCGTCATTTGAAGGAAGTTCATTTTTTTTCGATGAAGTTTTCAAATATAATAAATTAATGTAGTATTGTGATAAGTTTTAAAATATTACCGAGGAATGTATTGCATTTTAGACATTGCTGTTGGAAAGTGTTTCATAATCAATGCTTTAAGCATCATTGATCTTTCTTGTTTTTTTTATTATTTGGAGTGGCAAACATCACAGAAATGCCTTATTCCCATTCGATATGACGCATCCAATCAATCGCTCGATTTTATAGAGATTCGCCCATCACAGGACCTCACGGATGAGGGTTTCGAGGTGAGGGCCACACATTTCGGAAGCCTGACTATTGACTTATTGACTATTTAAGCAACCCAAAACCGGTAAAAAAAATCGACTCTTCAATTTTTAATTCTGCATTAAGATTAAATTTTCACTGATTTAGACGATAGGTCGATATATTTAAACGATTTTCATGCAGAGTATTTTCAATATTTTTTTGAGGAGCCATCGCTTGGACAGAAATGGGCCCAATCTTATCATCTCATGGATCATGGGTTGGTGGACACCACGGGCCTTTTTTCTTTCTTTAGACCGATCTACCCGAAGGTGTAAGTATCTGTTTGGATGGCCGACAATTTAGGTCGGAACCCACAAGGATAGTATCCTGTTCCCCTTACCACCAACCTCTCGGAAGGACTTATGGACACAAATGTTTAACGGGATCGTACTTCGCGTGAATGCGGTGACAGTTTGGAAAGAGGTCGGAATCGAACTCGGGTCGTCAGAGTAAAAAAATCCTCATGCGCTAACCACTGGGCTGTCGCGCCCCTCACCACGGACCTTCGGGTAAGCATCAACGATCTTGGAAGTCAATTAAATTATAGTTAATACAAGAAAGATCAATCATGCATAAAGCATTGATAATGAAACACTTTCCAACTGCAAATCCAATTTTTTTAAATATCCCTAAAATGCGATATATTTAGCGACAACATTTTTTTTAATTATCATAGAACTACAATCATTTATTTTACTTGAAAACTTAAAACTTCATCGAAAGAAATGAACTTTATTCAAATGACGTCATCGAAATAGAAATCGTCTCACTTTCTATGTAAAAGCAGTGCATATTTCATTCATACACTTTTATTCCAGAGTGAAAGAATTTTTGTAAAAAGATTCAGCTATTCTTATACAACTCATCTTACAATCACTTGTTTACATTCTGCATCCATAAATATTAGGTTTCGTTGTAAAATTAATCAAAGTTGGAGGATCATTTAAACTCAAAAATATTATAATTGCATGGGCGCAGAATATAGATGCATCCGTCCTAAAACCATCTTATTTTTTATTATTTTCTGTGCAACACTCAATATAAATTAAAAAGAACTTTAAAAATCGCGATTTTGACACTGGGATGAAAAATGGATGCCCTATTTTATTTTGAAGTGGGTCGCGTGATCTCTTTATATTATATGGGTGCCATTACTATTTTAATTTATATTTGAAAAATTACCGAAACTATTTTGCTGAATTTTTTTTATATATTTTATGGGATCATTTGAATATTTTCTTAAATTTTTCGAAGCAATTTGTGAATTGAAACTTCGCTAAAACAGTGTTTGAAAAATGAGGTCCTATAGAGTCCAATGTATTTCAATTTTTAACCCGGGTTCAATCCAAAACTAATTGGGTGATATTATTCATTTACATTCCCATATGTTCCACAATTTGGCCCGTCTGAACAACATACTAAAATTTCATTTTGATAGAGTCATTTTTACGGCAATTATCATGCGAACGGACAGATAGACGTCATAAACACTTTCAACTATGTTGTAAAGTGATAAGAAGTGATAATGCATTATTGTAACCCCGCGGTCTACGCTCGTTCAAGTACACCGCGACGTCCATGCATAGAAAACAGACATCCGTTTCCGCTGATCCCAATTTTTGACCTAATGAGACCTAATTTTTCAAACATTTTTTAAGCAATAATTAATTTCTTTTTAAATTCGCAAATTGCATTGAAAATTTTAGGAAATATTCAAATTATTCCATAAAATATATAAAAAATGTTTGAGTAAAATAGGTTCGGCAGTTTTTTAAATAAAAATTAAATTAATAGTGATACCCATATTATATGAAGAGATCACGTGACTCACTTCAAAGTAAAAAAAAATCTGATGTGGGCAGCACATGACTTCCTTATATAATGCAATGAATTGACTACTTTTACAGTAAAACAAATAGGTTATTCTTTTATTAGATACTTATATTCTTTCCAAGATATTGAATTTTCGTCAATTAGTTGTCATTTTCATTGATTCAGCGTCATTTTTATCCATTTGGCGAAATATTCATTAATTTGGCAACATATAAAAAAGTCGCCAAGTTGGCGACATTGCGCCAAATTCGTCGCCAAAATCACCAAGCGTTATGGATGGAAAAATAAGTTATTCTTATAGCAGATAAATGATTATTCGCGTTCAAATACAAAAGTATTACTCAAAGTGTTTTTTTTCCCTGAATGTCCCTCTTTTTGTCCTACTTTTCAGGGACTATCTCGCCCCCCTTTTAAAGATAGAGAAAAAACCGATGTGGGCAGCCCATGAATTTTCCTGCAGATTCATATCCGTGTTCTCTTTATTTCTGGAATAATTCATTCGAGTTTAAAGACACACATTAACACACATAATCATTTTAAATGACACTGACTTGGCATTTTAATTGAATGTTCCTTCTCAGTGGGTAGCGGGACTTAGTTTCAAAAGTGGCGAAGCGAACATGCGAAAAAACAAATATCCCGAGAACGACTAGTCCTAGAGTAATGGGGTGGGTCTTATTCTTTTCATCATCAAAAATGACGTATAAAGCAAGCATTTAATCGTACATATGAGGATACGTCAGTCTTTTATTTTAGCTCTTGACGATTTTTTCGGGTCATGGCATGTTTTAAAATGGCATGTTTTTTTTCTCGAATCGTACCAAAATCTAATCAGCACCCAGGTCACCCACAAGTGATTTATCTACCCATTTTTGTGAAATTGGGTTGATTGGTGTTTTAACTAGAGTGAATGCTGACCATTTTTGCGGGCCATTACGCAAGAAAATGCGGGTGCTTTTATCCCGAATCGTACCCAAATCGAATCGGCACCAGAGTCACCCACAAAGGACTTACCTACCCAATTTTATGAAATTCGATCCATTAGTTTTTCAGTTAGAGATACTGACATCAAACATCCGCACACACACTGAGAACATATTTTTCGTGTTCTAGAGGTGCCATAACGTGTCGATTCATCGAAAATTCGAGTTGTAATTTTCGTCACTATTTCAATACTTTCCCTATACATTATCATGCATTGCAGAGAAAGTAATACAAAGATGTAGCGCGCTGCCAAATTCGTATCAAAATGTATTTGTCCGACAGCAGAAGCTACAGATAATGGTCCAAAATATATTTTTGAAAACATGCTAGACGGTGTGGCAGTTTAAAGAATCGCGACACTTGTGTAACAAACGAATGAATGTAATGAATGAATGCCAGCTGTTTTATAGGGCAGGCGATGTGTGGGTGGGTCAACATCATCGTAATCGAAGTCAGAAAAATAAAAAAAAATCTGATAGGAGCAACGCTTGACTTTCCCCGAACACTCAAATTAATTTTTTATTTATTTCATTAATAATTCATTAAATTAAGCTTAATTGCACTCAATAACACATATTGAAATGGTACTGAATTGACATTTTTAATTCAACTTTTGATTTCAGTTGGTCATTGGGCGTAGCAAGAACAAGCGTAGCAAGAATGAAACAGAAAAACCACGAGAACGGTTAGTCCTAGGATAATGGGGTTGGTGTCAATCATTTCATTCTCAAAAATGACATATAAAATAAACATTTAATGGATTCATTTGAGCATACGTAGTCTTTTATTTTAGATTTGAACGATTTTTGTGGGCCATTTCGCAGAAAAGCAAGTTTTTATATTTCGAATCATACCCAAACCTCATCAGCAGCAGGGTCACCCATACGTGACTTATGTACCCAATTTTGTGAACTTTAGCCAATTTGTTTTTCAGTTAGAGTGGATACAGATCATCTTCGGGTCATTTCGCAAAAAAACGTAGGTTCTTTTTATCTCGTGCCTTACCTATCAAATTTTATGAAATTTGCTCAATTTGTTTTCAAGTTAGAGTGGATACATACATTGCAGAGACAGACACGCACACACACACGTCACCCAAAAACTATGTCGATCCTGTGACAAGTCGACCCGATCGGAATACTTTCCCCACATATTAGCATGCATTGCAGGGAAGTCCAAAACGAGAGAACTTTCCATATGCAGTATTGTACCCTTATGCTATACTTGTTTGTCACTTCGGCCTATGTTTATTTTGATTCTATGTCCACTTGAAGAATAGCGCGAAAGGATCCTTATTTTTGGAGAGTGCCGTGACGATTAACGTGGCATACACGGTGGCAGTTTGGGAAGATTCGGGAATTGATCTCGGGTCGACCGAGTGCAACAATCTTCCCGCGCTAACCACTGGGCTGTCGCGCCCCTTACGAGCGAAAGACTTATGAAAGAGTGGAAGCGAAATGTCGGTGCAGCCCAACGCACACAGGGCTGTAGCCAGCACCCCCCCCCCTCCCAAGAGGTATACTCAGCCTCCCTGATAAAAATATTAAATTTTTACTTTTCCTGCAGTATATGGTAAGGTATAGGGAAAGTATTAGAATCATGCCGAACACCGCAGCTCGAGTTTTCGACGGATCGACCCGTTTCGGGACCTCTAGAACACGAAAACACTATTTTTAGCATGACGTCTGTGTGTGTGTGTGTGTGTGTGTACAATGTATGTATCCACTTTAACTCAAAAGCTAATGGACCCAATTTTATAAAATTCGGTACTTAAGTCACTTGTGGGTGACCCTGGTGCTGATTCGTTTTGGCTACGATTCGGGATAAAAGAACCCGCCTTCTTTTTGCGAAATGGCCAGCAAAACTGGCTGTATCCACTCTAGTTGAAAAAGTAATACATCCGATTTTACAAAATTGGGTTGATAAGTCACTTGAGGGTGATCCTGGTGCTGATTAGATTTTAGTATGATTCGGAAAATAATAAGCTGTCATTTTTGCGAAATGGCCAGCAAAAATCGTTAAAATGTAAATTAAAAAACTAGTTTGCTGCAATATATCCATCCGATGCTTGTTTTATACGTCATTTTTGACAATAAAAAGAATAAAGTCAACTCCATTACACTAGAACTCACCGTATTCGAGACATTTTAGTTTTTTCGCATTTTTGCGAAGCCGCCTTTGAAATATAAGTCCAGTTATCTAATGAGAACGAAAATGGAATGAAAAGTGTCCATCCCGTATCATTTTAAACAATGATGGGTGTTTTTGTGTGCCATTCAACTCAATATAATGAATTATTGAAGAAATAAAGAGAAGGTGAATGTAAGTCATGCGCTGCCCAAAGCATATTTTCAGTAGTGATATGAAATTTCATCTAAAATGTCATCTAAAAAATAAAAAATTGAGATTTTTTTATGTTGTTGTTGTTTGAGATTTTTTATGTAAATGACTTAAGGATTTTTAAAGATTTTTTAATTTAGCTGAATGTCTGGTTATACTACTTACTGATCCATTTGTTTATATATTTAATTTAAAAATATTTAAAAGTTTTGACAATAGTATTTGGGATGTATTATTGCGGGGTTCGCTGTTTCAGTATATTATAGAGTCCAATTCAACTCATAAGTGGTTAAACATTAACTGTTAGCCTCCAGACATTTTTTTCCCATTCATTAACTGCGTTACTACTAGTCAATGCTTATACTACAATCAGTTGTAATGATTATATATTGATATCGCTATATGGATATGAATCATCGGCTCTTAGCTTGCAAATATAAATATGTCATTATTTGTTAGAAAATTATATGGATCAGTAACTATTGTGCTATTGTTAAATTGTGTGTCGGGCGAGCCCTTCCTCCAATACTCTCGAGCGTCTCTGTTGAGTTTCCCAATGCAAGGCAGCCCCAGCGTCTGAATTCGTTTCTGTTGTTTTATTTGTTGGGGGGATTTAGAGTTTCTTTTCTGAGGTTTTCAGTTTTTGCTGTCGGACAAACACATGTGTATACCGATTTGGCAACGCTCTACAGCTTTGTAGTTGACTTTTTTCTCTATCTCTAAATGGGAGTGAGAGAGACCCCTCATGAAATGGGATTTCAGCCCCCGAAAGTTGTGTCGTCGTGTAGCGCCGTAGGGGTTTCTTATTCAGCTGCATTAAAATAAACGTTCCTTTCGTCTCTCAAGAAATACGGACTTCGCTAGACGATAGCTGAATAGAAAGGGGCTTCAGCATTCCACCAGTGTGAGGTCAAGAATCAAGATATGAAGCTGTCACTTTCAGAAGAAATGCAATCCCTTCAAAGCTTTTCTTTCTAACCACAGAATGACGCTATCGCCCCGTTGTATGTGGATCTTTTGTGCTCTTATCTCGAGTCAAACTGGAAAAATGGGGCTCCAACGCGTGGGTGATAAAGATGTCCGCACTTCCGGACCACTTTTTGCTTCGACACTCAGACTATATATAACGGTGATATTTTTAATGCATTCATTCTGCAATACAGGATCCTGTACTGGGAAAGAATCAAAATCGTGGCAACTCCACTTGACAACGAATCGACACGTTTTCAGTCATCTAGGATACGAAAAAATGATTTTTAGCGTCACGTCTATGTCTGTGTGCGTCTCTTAGTGCAATGTATACTCTCCACACTAACTCGAGAACGAATGGATCGAATTTCATATTTAGGGACATTTTCCTAGAACTAGGGAAATTCAGAGGGTTCTGGGGATCTAGGGATGAAGCAACCCAATCTAGGGAAATTTCCAGATATTTTTTATGTGGGTCTTGTTTACTACTAAGGTTAACAATTTTCGGTTAAAAAACTTCTCAATGTCATCTATTACTTTCCCTGCAATACATGGTAATGTATAGGGAAAGTATTGGAATCGTGCCGAAAATCGCAACTCGAATTTTCGACGGATCGACCCATTTTGGAACCTCTAGAACACGAAAAAACTATTTTCAGCGTGACATCTGTGTGTGTGTGTGTCTGTCTGTGCAGTGCATATATCCACTCTAACTCAAAGACTAATGAACCGAATTTCATAACATTTTACAGGTAAGTTTCTTGGGAGTGACCCCGGTGCTGATTCGATTTTGGTACAAATCGAAATAAAAGAACCTGTCTTTTTTTGTGAAATGGTCCGCAGAAATAGTCTGTATATACTCTACCTAAATAACTAATGGATCCAATTCCACAGGATTTGGCAGATAAGTCACTTGTAAGTTACCCTGGTGCCGATTAGATTTTGGTACTATTTAGTAAGTAAGCATCTGCATTTTGTTTTCCGAAATGGCCCGCCAAAATAGTTTCCATTTCAAATAAAAGACTACATATGCTGAATACGTGATATTTGACGATGAAAATAATAAGACCCACCGCTTTTCTCCAGACCTAGACGTTCTGGATATATATTTTAGTTTTTTCGCATTTTCTACGCCGCCTGTGAAAATATGTCTAGTTACCCAATGGGAACGAAAATTGAATTGAAAGCTCGAATTCAGCGTCATTTCAACTGCTTATGCGTTTTACTTTGTGCCATTCAACCCAGTTTTAATGATTTATTAAATAAAGGAAAAGAAAATGAATTTAAGTTTGCGGCGAAAGTCACGGGCTGTATGTTATATGTTTGATTTAGTGTGTTGTTCAGACTATCTGTGGGACCTATGGGAATGTAAATGAATGATGTCGCCCAATTAGTTTTGGATTGAACACGGGTTGGAAAAATGAAATACATTGAACCCTATGGGACCTAATTTTTCAAACATTTTTTTAATCGGATTTAGAATTCACAAATTGCTTCGAAAGTTTAAGGAAATATTCAAATTATCCCATAAAATATAAAAAAAATTTCAGCAAAATAGGTTCGGTAGCTTTTTAAATAAAAATTAAAATAATAATGACACCCTTTATATGAAGAGATCACTTGACCATGATATGAAAAGATCACGTGACCCACTTCAAAATGATATATGGCATCCAACTTGTGTCAAAATTGTGATTTTTAAAGTTCTTTTTAATTCATATTGAGTGTTGTATCCGTCCTAAAACCGCTTTATTTTTGCTTAAATTCTGTGCATCTACATACTGAAACAACGTAATTACAATATATTTGAGTTTAAATTATCATCAGACTCTGATTATTTCTACAACAAAGCTTAATTTTCACTTATGGAGAATGTAAATACCAAAAGATGTAGAATGAGTTGTATAAGAATGGCTGCATTTCTTTAAAGTAAAATTATTTAGCTCATGGAGTCTGCAATATAGCCGATATGAATGAAACATTGATTTTACATAGAGAAGCATACGTTTTTTCAATGAAGTTTTAAGCATAGAGTTAAATTACTTGTACCTCCATGGTTTTAAGTTTTTAAATAAAATAAATTATTATATTATTGTGATGAATGAAAGGAATGGAAAGAAATCTATGAATGAAAGGAATGGAAAAAAGTCTGTGAATGAAATGCTGCTTTTATATAAAGAGCCAGGCGATTTATATTTCGATGACGCCATTTGAATAAAGTTCATTTGTTTTCGATGAAATTTTCAAATATAATAAATTATTGTAGTATTGTGATAATTTTAAAAATATTACCGAGGAATGTATCGCATTTTAGAGATGTTTAAATAAAATTGCATTGAAGTTGGAAAGTGTTTCATAATCAATGCTTTCTTGTCTTTTTCTCTCTTTCATAATTCCTTAAATTGAGTTTAATATCGGACAATAACAAGGATCATTATTTGAAATGACACTAAATTTGCCATTTTATTAACATTTTCTAAATATTGCCATTTTTTTTAACATTTTCTTCATAGTTCTAAAGTGTTTATGACTTTGTTCATTCTGTCTGTTAGTCTGTCTGTCCGTTCGCACGATCACTACCGCAAAAATGGCATTGTCAAAACGAAGTTTTAGTATGTTGTTCAGATGGTCTGTGGGACTTATGGAATTGTAAAAGAATAATATCCCCCAAATAGTTTCGGATTGAACCCGTGTTGAAAAAGTGAAATACATTGAACCCTATGGGACCTATTTTTTAAGCGAAGTTAAAATTAACATATTGCTTCGAAAATTATAGGAAATATTCAAATGATCACATAAAATATGTAAAAAAAGTTTCAGCAAAATAGGTTAGATAGTTTTTAAATAAAAATTGGAATAATAATGACATCCATATTATAGGAAGAGATTACGTGACTCATTTTAAAATTAAATAGGGCATCCACTTTTTTTTCACAGTGTAGAAATCGTGATATTTAAAGTTTGGTAAAATTTTTATCTAGTATTGCATCCGTCATGAAACCGCTTTATTTTTGGGGATCGTGTATCGGTGCATCTAAATTCTGTGCCAAATCAATGACACTATTTTTCATTTTAAATGATCACTCAACTTTCCTTATTCCCACAATGAAGTCACATTTGTATAGCATGTAGATTGTAAACACATTGCATTATTTTTTTCACGCAATTTATTTAGCTCTGAAGTTTGGAATGGAAGTGATAAAAATGAAATATCCATTGATTTTACATACAGGAGCAGACGATTTATAGCATTGTTTTATTTTGATGAAGTTTTAAGTTTCCAAGTATAATGAATTAATGCAGAACTGTGTTAATTTGAATAAAAAAATATCAGTGCTTTTTAGAGATATTTAATTAAAGTTGCATTTCAGTTAGAAAGTGTTTCATAATCAGTGCTTTATGCATGATGGATGTTTCTTGTATCCATTTTCGTTTTCATTTGGCGACGTGGAAAAAATACGAAAAATTTAAAATAGTTGGAGAACGGTGTGTTCTGGAGTTATGAGGTTGGTCTTTTTCTTTTCGTCGTGAAAACTGACGCAAGACAAACATTTCACAGATACGTTTGAACACATTTAGTCTTTTGGAGTTGGACCATTTTTGCAGGTCATTTCGTAAAATTGAAATGCAGGTTCTTTCGTTCAATCATACCAAACTCAAACCGGCACTAAAGTGTTCCACAGGGGATTTAGCTCCCAAATTTTGTAAAACTGGGCCATTAGTTTCTGAGCTAAATTGGATACATACATTCTTTGCTGGGCATTTCGCAAAAAGAAAAAAAAATAAATGTTATCTTTTACCGAATCGTACCAAAATCTAATCAGCTCTAGGGTGACCTATCTACCAAATTTAATGAAATTGGATCAACTCGTTTAAGTTAGAGTGGATACATACAGTCGACACGCTAAAGATTTTATATCGTCTTTCGTCAGATCCCCAAATGTTGTTGAGACCCAGACCGTCGGACCTACCAGAAAGGTGTAGAAGACCCAGACCGTCCGACTCATCCTGAGGATTTGAGTATCTAATTGGACGGCCGGGAAAAGAGTTAGCGGAAGCCAACTCCCGGGGCGGCCAACGTCCGACGGTCTGGGGCAAAGTTTATTTAAGTTTCAAAAAATATACATTGAGGTTACAAGGAGTTGTACAAAGAGGTGATGATGAGTTAACATTTTGATGATTACATGACATGAATAAATATAGATGACATGATATTTAGCAAGATGACATGATATAAAACATGATGTTTGATGACAGTATTAAAATATAGGAGTGTAATTATATAATATATGATATTTAGTGATATGTTGACAATGATTTGTTGAAAAAGTGATATATAATTTGATGGAGGCAATGCAAAATTACAAGAATATAATACAAAAAACTTAAATACGAAGAAAAACATCGCATAAGCAACCAAAGGCCAAAACAGGACAAACAAGGCCAACAAACTACCAGAAAGGTGTTTGGATGGCCGGGAAGAGTCACCCAATTTAGAGCGGAACCCAGTGGGGGAGACGTCCACAGGGACCTACCCTCTTTTCCTACCACCAACTTCTCGGAAGGACTTACGGACCCACATGTTTAACGTGATCGTACTGCGCGTGAACATGGCAGCAGTTTTGGCAGCGGAGGGAATTAAACCCGGGCCTACCGAGTGCAATTCCCGCGCGCTGACCACTGGGCTACCGCGCCCCAGATCCTCAAATGTGAAAGACCTAGGCCACCCGACTCACCCTAGGGTATGAACTGCTGGTTGAGTGGCTGGAGATCCTCAAATGTGTAGATCCTCTGAAAACTGGCGTTTTGATTTTCGACACCTTGCTGCCCCAACTTCCGAACTGGCCTTCAACACTTTGCTGCCCTTCTTGCTGCCCCAACCTCCGAACTGGCCAGCCGACGCTCTACCGTTGAGCTACTGGGAGGAAATTGAAAGCTCTTATATTTGAAGTGGACTCTGCAATCTCCACCCTCTAATGTCAGGTGGGCGGACCACTGACAATCTGACTGATCACTTCCTGCTATTTTTACCTCAGGTTAGCCTCTTGCCACTATTATTTTTACCCAGGTTAGTAGCGTGCGGGGTCGTTATCCTCTCAATTTTGATAACAGCGCTCAATCTTCCAGAGTCCACTGAATCCATACCAGCCGTACCAGGGTCACTTTCAGACCGACATCTTTGCACTAACCTACAAGGTTGATTCGTTCGCGCGCCATTGTGAAGTACCTTGCTACCACAACCGGGGATCGAACCCTGGATCTCCGAACGGGTTACCCAATTAATTTTGGATTGAACCCGGGTTGAAAAAAATGAAATACATTAAACAGTATGGGATCTAATTCTTCAAACATTTTTTAAGCGAATTTAAAATTCACAAATTGCTTCGAAAGTTTTTGGAAATATTCAAATTATCTCATAAACAAGATAGATCAATCATGCTTAAAGCATTGATACATTCCTCGGTAATATTTTAAAACTTATCACAATACTATATTAATTTATTATATTTGAAAACTTAAACCTTCATCGAAAAAAATGACCTTCATTCAAATGACGGCATGGAAATATAAATTGCCTGGTTTAAACATCTCTAAAATGTAATAAATTCCTCGGTAATACTTTTAAAATTATCATAATACTACGATAATTTATTATATTTGAAAACATCATCGAAAACAACTGAAATTCATTCAAATGACGTCATAGAAAAAATAACACTCTCTATAAAAGCAGCATTTTATTCATAACTTTTTCCCATTCATGCCATTCATCACAATACTATAATAATTTATTTTATTTAAAAATTAAGACCATGAAGCTACAAGTAATTAAACTCTATATTTAAAACTTCATCGAAAAAAAATCGTCCATCTCTCTGTAAAATCAATGAATATTTCATTCATATCAGCTATGCAAACTCCATGAGCTAAATAATTTTGCGTTAAAGAAATACAGCAATTCTTATGCAACTCATTCTACATATTTTGCTGTTTACATTTTACATAAGTTAAAAATAGGCTTCGTTGTAGAAATAATCAAATTTGGATGATGATTTAAACTCAAATATATTGTAATTGCGTTGTTTCAGTATGTAGATGCACAGAATTTAAGCAAAAATAAAGCGGTTTTAGGACAGATACAAAACTCAATATAAATTAAAAAGAACTTTAAAAATCACGTAGGGAAAGACATGTGCTGCCCACATCAGAATTTTTAACAATATTACAACAATGATTTATAGAAGTACCCCACCTTTGACAATAAGTCCAGCTATCAAATGAGAACCAAATTTAAGTTTAACGTGCAAATTCAAAGTCATTTAAAATACTTATGGCTCTTATTTTGTGCAGATAAACTCAAATTATTATTGAAGAAATAAAGAGAACGTGAATATGAGTCTGCAAGGAAAGACATCTGCTGCCCACATCGGAATTTTTAACAATATTACAACAATGATTTATAGAAGTGAACGGGGATTATTTGCAGGCCATTTTGAAAAAAATGTAGGATCTATATTTAAAGATCCACCAAATTTTTGTAGAATAAAATGTTCAACAAATTTAAGCCGTGTACCAAATTTTAACTCTCTAGGACGTAGAAAAATGCATTAAAAATGCCATCAAATAAGTATATCACGAAGAGTTATATAAAATTGAAAACAAATTTGAAAAATTGTTATCTACCAAGTTTATTTTAAAATGTGAAGCCTCTCTCATATACAAAATGATTAAACTCTTGGGAAAATATTTATCTATATAAATAAAAATGAAAATCTGTCTGTCTGTCTGTCTGTCTGTCTGTCTGTTTGTCACACCATCACGGGAGAACGGCTGAACCGAATTTGATGAAATTTTGTGGGTAGCCCAGAAATAGCCCCACTTAAAATTATATCCGTATTTTGAGTTTCTACGACGAGTTTCTACGACGATCGTTTGAAAGTGAATTAAAATTTAATCTCTGAGTTTGATGGGAGATTTTTTGCGTTAATTAGTCACTTTCTGAAAACATGAATTGTTTGAAACATGATTTAAAGGGGAAATCTATCTCCATGGTTCATGGTTTATTTAAAACAAGCTTTTACGGAACAATGAGAAGTATAGAGAAATCAAAATCGTTATTTAATTTCGCAGTTTATGTTATAAGACATGACATATTTAACATGTTATAAGATTCTATCTTATATCATGTTACTCAGAAACGCAATTAAATTAAATCTGTCTGTTAATTTTAATAATTATTTTTTCGATTTGAATAATAAATAAATGGATATAAAAATATATTTTAGAAAAGAACGATTTGATTTTTCTTATAGCATTTTTGACTGGATAATATCAATTACGGTCTTCAGGTTTAAAAATTATTGTTATTTATATATTCGGGGATTATTGATTCAAGGATTATTGATATTTTCAAGTTATTATGCAATTATTTTATTATGACAAAAATTGTTTAAACTCATATATTGTATGTTGTACGAATCTTCTACAAATACACGTGTATATCTTTTAATCTACGAGAATATAAGTAGTACAGGTATATTGACATATGTTTTGATATATATTGGCATATATTGGAATCAATTACGACCTTCTGGTATAAAGAGTACGGATATTATTGATGTTTTCAATTTATTACGTCATCTCTTTTATTTTGGCAAATATTTTTGAGACGCATATTGTAATACGGGTAATCTTCTACTAACACATTGGCATATTTTCTGATCTGCGACAATATAATTAGTACGGGGTTGCATATATTCATTCAATTCCTATTTTTTCTTCTGTAAATTTGCTTACAAAAGGGGGCAGGATGTTTTATTCTTCAGATCTGATCGTGAAGATAATTTTGCATAGTGAGAACATATATTCTTAAACTTCTCTTTAGGAGCAATAAATTTAATATTTTAACAGAATTTGCACGTGATTGCGAACTTTAAGTTTCTTTAAATTATACACTTCGTACGAATAACGGGTGTGCTGTTAGTGGTTAATAAATTTTAACATTTTAGGAGGATATATCATGTTGCTCGGCATCGCAATTAAATTAAATGTGTTTGTTAATGTTTTTATTATTTTTTTCGATTTAAATAATAAATAAATGGATAAATGGATGTAAAAGTATATCTTATGAATGGACGGTTTGATTTTTCTTTTAATTATATTAATTGCTGACTGCGTACATCAATTTCATTTATTTTGGCAAAGAGTTTTCAAGCTTATATCGCATTCAGCTACTAAACTCATATATTGTGTTTAGCCAATAAATTCATATAGCCGATTGTTGAAACAGAAAAAGAGTAGAGCGGGTATATCTTCTAATACAATTGTAGTGTTTTCATTTAGTATATTGAAACGGGATAAGAATGTTTCATTCAGATCTGCAAATTCAAAGCTACGAATTTGGAGGGATATCGCTAATTTGACAACTTTTCTTAAACTTTGCCAAATTGACGGAAATGTCGCCAAATTGATATAAACGACACACAAACAGCTGCCATAAACCTTCGGGTTGGTCGTGTGGCTTGGGTCTTCTACATATCAATGAAATTTTTTTTTGTTTTGTTAGAAGAGAGTACTGAAATGATGTTTGGTTAGCATTTATCTGTCAGACCAACCATCCTACATAGTAATACATTTAGCGAATTTTTAAAATGTCACCAAATTGATAAAAATGTTTTCAAATCTATAAAAATATCTTGAAATTGATAAAATTGCGCTACATAAATGATATTAATTGTTTTTTGTTAGGGGATAGTATTGTGATGATATTTCGTCAATTTGTCGCCAAGTGGAACTGTCAGTTCTACAGTCCCACTTGGCGATAAATTTGGCGATTTTTTAAAATGTCGCTAATTTGACGAAACTGTCGCCAAATGTTCAATAGAAATATAACTATTTAGACGATATTTTTTCTACCAATTTATTTGAAGCAAATGATATCATGTCGCTTAGCAACGGATTTAAATCCAATGTGTTTATGCGGCAGACGATTTTTATTAAATCCTTTCCGATTTGAATAATGAAGATATGTATATAAAATAAATTTCATTGCTATTTCATTTTGGACTGGATAATATCAATTATACTCTTCAGGTTTAAACATTATTATTATTGATATTTTCCGGAATTATTGATTCAGGGATTATTGATATTTTTAAGTTATTACGCCATTGTTTTATTGCGGCAAAAATTGCTGACACACGCATATTGTACGTTGTACGAGTAATCTTCTAGGAATGCACGGGTATATCTTCTAACCTACGAGAATATAAGTAGTACAGGTATATTGGCATATATTTTGACATATATTGGCATATATATTGGAATCAAGTACAGTCTTCTGGTATGAAAATTAAGGGGATTAATTATATATTCAATTTATTACGTCGTCTGTTGTATTTTACCAAAAAACTTTTGTGACTCATATTGCAAAACGGGTAATCTTCTACTAATAATCGGACATTATAAGTAGTACGTGTATATCTTCCCATATAATTTTAGCACTTTAATTTTGACATATATTGGAATAAATGACTGTCTTCAGACTTAAAGATTACGGGTTTATTGGTATTTTCAATTTATACATGTAATCTACTAATACAGGTTATATTTTCTAATATTCGCGTATATAATTAGTACGGGTCCCATACAATTTTAACGCTTTTATTTTGCATATATTGATTCAATTCAATATTTTTTTTTATATTTGCTTACATAAGGGGTCCAAGATGTTTTATTCTTCAGATATGTCCATGAAGATAATTTTATATAGCGAGAACAGATATTCTTAAACTTCTTTTTAGGAACATTATATTAAATATTTTAACAGAATATTTTGATTAAACATGTCATTTAGTATACTATAAGAATTTGGGCATGATTATGAATTTCAAATTTCTTTATATTATATACTCCGTACGAAGAACGGGTATGCTGCTAGTTATATAATATATCTCTTTTTTCTTTCCAGAGGATATCCCAAAAGTCAGAATTTAATTGAATTTGTTTTTTTCCCTATATTAAATAATTTTTAATTAAAAAACTACTTAATATATGTTACTGAAATTTTTTTTATATATTTTATGGGATAATGCAAATATTTCCTAAAAATTTCGAAGCAATTTGTGAATTTTAAATGTGCTTAAAAAATGTTTGAAAAATTAGGTCCCATAGGGTTCAATGTATTTCATTTTTTCAACCCGGGTTCAATAAAAAACTAATTGGGTGATATTATTTATTTATATTCCCATAGGTCCCACAGACCGTCTGAAAAATATACTAAAATTTCATTTCGATAAAGTCATTTTTACGGCAGTTATCGTGCTAACGGACAGACAGAGAGATAGACAGACAGACAGACAGAATGAACAAAGTCATAAACACTTTTCAACTATGTTGTAAAGTGTTAAAAATATAAAAAAAATTTCATCAAGATATATTCGGTAGCTTTTAAAATAAAAATTAAAATAATAATGACACTCATATAATATGAAGAGATCACGTAGCCCACTTCAAAATAAAATATGGCATCCATCTTGAGTCAAAATCGTGATTCTTTATAATTTATATTTAGTATTGTATCCGTCCTAAAACCGCTTTATTAACACTTTACAACATAGTTGAAAAGTGTTTATGACTTTGTTCATTCTGTCTGTCTGTCTGTCCGTTTGCATGATAACTGTCGTAAAAATGACTTAATCAAAATGAAATTTTAGTATGTTGTTCAGACAGTTTGTAGGACCTATGGGAATATAAATTAATAATATCACCCAATTAGTTTTGTATTGAACCGGGGTTGAAAAAATGAAGTACATTGAGCCCTATGGGACCTAATTTTTCAAACATTTTTTAAGCGGATTTAAAATTCACAAATTGCTTCGAAAATTTTAGGTAATATTCAAATTGTTCCATAAAATATATAAAAAAAATTCAGCGAAATATATTCAGTAGTTTTTTAAATAAAAATTAAAATAATAATTACACTTCTTATATGAAACGATCACGTGACCGTGATATGAAACGATCACATGACCCACTTCAAAATGATATATGGCATCCATCTTGTTTCAAAATCGTGATTTTTTAAGTTCTTTTTAATTCATATTGAGTTTTGTATCCGTCCTAAAACTACTTTATTTTTGCTTAAATTCTGTGCATCTACATACTGAAACAACGCAAATACAATATATTTGAGTTTAAATGCTCATCCAAATTTGATTATTTCTACAACGAAGCCTATTTTTCACCTATGTGAAATGTAAACAGCAAAATATGTAGAATGAGTTGCATTAGAATTGATGTATTTCTTTAACACAAAATAATTTAGCCCATGGAGTCTGCATGGTTCATATGTATGAAATATTCATTGATTTTACAAAGAGAAGGACGATTTTTGTCGATGAAGTTTTAAGCATCGAGTTTAATTACTTGTAGCTCCATGGTCTTAATTTTTAAATAAAATAAATTATTATAGTATTGTGATGAATGAAATGAATGGGGGAAAGTTATGAATGAAATGCTGTTTTTATAGAGAGATCCAGGCGTGTTATTTTTCTATGACGTCATTTGAATGAATTTCAGTTGTTTTGATGAAGTTTTCAAATATAATAAATTATCGTAGTATTATGATAGTTTTAAAAATATTACCGTGGAATGTATCGCATTTTAGAGATATTTAAACCAGGCAATTTATATTTCAATGCCGTCATTTGAATGAAGTGTATATTTTTCAATGAAGGTTTAAGTTTTCAAATATAGTAAATTAATGTAGTATTGTGATAAGTTTTAAAATATTACCGAGGAATGTATTGCATTTTAGACATATTAAAATAAAATTGCATTGAAGTTGGAAAGTGTTTCATAATCAATGCTTTAAGCAAGATTGATCTTTCTTGTTTTTACTTTATTTCTGTTCATCCATATTCTAAAATAGCGCAATTACAATATATTTGAGTTTAAACGATCAATGCATCCATCTTGTATCAAAATCATGATTTTTAAAGTTCTTTATAATTTATATTTAGTGTTGTATCCGTCCTAAAATCGCTTTATTTTTGCTTAATTTCTGTACATCTGTATTCTGAAACAACGCAATTAGAATATATTTGAGTTTAAATGATCATCAAACTTTGATTATTTCTACAACGAATTTCCACATGAAGCTGTATGATAAACATTGCTGAATTCCTTTAATGCAAAATTATTTAGCTCTGGAGTCTTCAGTATAGCTTATATGAATGAAACATTTATTGATTTTACAAAGAGGGGCAGATTATTTTAAATATTGACTTTTTCGATGAAGTTTTAAGCATGAGTTAAATAACTTTTATCTCTAATGTATCTTTTAAGTAAAATAAATTATTGTAGTATTGTGATGAATAAAAGGAAAGGAAAAAAGTATATGAATGAAATATTTACTGCTTTTCTATAGAGAGCCAAGCGATTTATATTTCAGTGACGTCATTTCAATAAAGTTCATTTCTTTCGATGAAGTTTTAAGTTTTCTAATATAATAAATTATTGTATTGTGATAATTTTAAAAATATTACCGTTGAATGTATCGCATTTTAGAGATGTTTAAATAAAATTGAATTGCAGTTGGAAAGTGTTTCATAATCAATGCTTTACGCATGATTGATCTTTCTTGTTTTTTTCTGCATTTGTTTCGATTGCAGTCATCGTTATACCACAATCCCTTAACCACTAGAATCGTTCTCTGAAAACCAAAACTTTATTCTAAATGATACATTTCAAACCGGGACAAAATGGCAAACGGGCCGGGAACTTCGTGACACACTTTTAAACGGAGACAATATCAGTCAAAACGGGACGTATCTAAGCCGAGGTCTGCAGACGATAGAACAAAGTTTCTTCAAAATGGAAGGCGTTCCCATTTAACTTTGTTTTCAGCGACATAAACTTGTGAAATAAAAAGTTCAAAAGAATCGGTAGCATTTCGATATTCATTGGTTACGTTATGAATGTCAAGTAGCAGAGAGTAGGAGAAGCGAGTTTTTTTTTTTTTTTTTGAAATAAATTGGGGTTTTGAAAAAGCTGGAAATTCGAAAGTTTCCAAAAAGTGGGAATTTTCAGTCATTGCATTGTAAAAGAAAAGTGTATGATCCAAAACTAATATTTATTTATTTGTCAATGAATGTATTGCATCTCTAAAATGCGATCATTCACCGGTGATATTTTTTTAATGATCACAGAAATACAATAATTTATTTTACTTGAAAACTTCAAACTTCATCGAAAAAAATGAACTTTATTCAAATGACGTCACTGACATAAATCGTCTGGTTCTCTATGTAAAAGCAATTCATACACTTTTATTCTAGACTCCAGAGTTTAATGATTTTGAATGAAAAATAATTCAACAATTCTTATACGATTCATCTTACAATCACTTTTTACATTCTGCATCCATTAAAATGAGGCTTCGTTGTAGAAATAATCTAATTTTGATTTAAACTCAAAAATAATGTCATTGCGTGGGCGTAGATACATTAAATATGCAAAAATAAAGCGGTTTTTAGGACGAGTGTAATACTCAATATAAATTTAAAAGAACTTTAAAAATGACGAATGCCGTGTTACATTTTGAAGTGGGTCACGTGATCGCTTCACATTATATGGGTGTCATTATTATTTTAATTTTTAGTTAAAAAACGATCGAACCGATTTTGCTGAATGTTTTTCATATTTTTTATGGGATCATTTGAATATATCCTACCCTTTTCAAAGCAGTTGTGAATTTTAACTTCGCTTAATAAATGTTTGAAACATGAGGTCCCATAGGGTTCTATGTATTTCATTTCTTCAACCCGGGTTGAATCCAAAACGAATTGGGTGATATTATTCATTTCGATGTTCCACAGGCCGTCTCCACAACCTGCTAAAATTTCATTTGGATGAAGTCATTTTTACGGCAGTGATCGTGCGAACGGACCGACAGACAGACAGATCATAAACACTTTTCAACTCTGTCGCAAAGTGTTAAAAACTGACTCCTAACAATGAAATACTTATTGAAAAGTGATTCATTCATTCCTATTCCTTTAATATTGAACGGAAAATTCATTTAATATTGAGTCCAATAACATTTGAATCATTTTTTTCCTCCATCGTCAGAGCCTACAAGAAGCGCGTCCGTTACTTTCTTCCCATCCAACTTTCCAATGCATCAAAAATTCCCGCGTTATTCCCACTTCTCCAAATTCCCTGGTTTTGTTTTCTGTCATTCTACGTGAAAGTGATTCACTTTACGTCCATTCGAGTGATCGGATATCTCGAGAGAGCTAGCTCACACGCAATGCTCGAACCTTTCGCACTCAATGGCACAAGTGAAACAATTATCCCAGGCTAGCTAATTCTGTGTCATTAGATCAGAATAATGGCCATTCTTCAAGTACGAAGGTCTCTGATCACTCGACCGTGTCAGATGTGGTTTTCCAAAAGGTTTCGCAACGAGGAACTAACTGCTCGCGAATTTCTATTATATATTTTATTGAATGGTAACCAAGGACGTTCTGATGCAATCCTTACACACATTCAAAAAAATTTTCCTTTGCCGTTTTTAACGAACCGAGTTAACTTCGAATCAATAAGCAAAATAAACTTTGTGCGAGGGCTAAGGACGCATCTAAGTAACACAGCGAAAGGGTCCTCAAAAATGGTCTGTATCTATTCTAGCTGAAAAACTAACATCTACCCAATTTTGTAAAATTCGATCTAAGTCACTTATGGGTACTCATTCAATTTTAGTATGATTTGGAAAATAATAACCTGCCTTTTTTGCAAATGGCTGGCAAAAATCGACCCAATCGAAATTAAAAACTACGTATGCTCAAATATATCCATTAAATGCTTGTTTTATACGTCATGTTTAACGATGAAAAGAATAAGTCCCACCCCATTACACAACGATCCGCAGTTCTCGAGATAATGTAGTTTTTTCGCATGTTCGCTAAGTCACCTCTGAAAATAAACCCAGTTACTCAATGAGAAAGGAAATGGAATTAAAAGTGCTCATTCAGTGTCATTTTAAATAATGATGGGTGTTATTGTGCGCCACTCAAGTCAATATAGTGAATCATTGAAGAAATAAAGAGAAGGTGAATATGAGTCTGCGGGAAAAGTTATGATCTGCCCACATCCGATTTTTCTGCACGCTTTGATATCAGATATTCACCTTCAGTAATCCGTTTTTAACGAACTAAGTTAACACCGAATTAATAAGCAAAATAAACTCTGTGCTCTTAGAGGTTTGCACAACGATACCTATAGTGACAATGAGAAAATGTGTAACGGCATTCCTTTTCGCGAACCACTATGACGCATTCAGTTCTACTGTTCCATAGAGATCATTTCTTGAAGACCCCCCCCCCCCCCCATTTAACTCGCCTAAAGCAGTTAGCATCGCGTTCTCATTGCAAATACCGGCATCCATGGAACAGTGAGTCATGATAGCCAGAAAAAGATGCTATTGATACAAGAATATTTTCAGTATCCCCATTTGCAGCTCAATCTTTCTGAAATGAGATAGGCTCTGAACTCCATAGAGGTTTGCACAAGAGTGGCGGGTCCCTCTTTTCTTTCCTCTCCCGATTTAAAAGACCTCCTCCAAAAATCTTAAAATAGTTCTAATTCGCCTCTGAGTCTGAAAGCTACGCCTAAAATCTCTCGCTGTTTGTTTAAATGACCCCTTTATTTTAAGAACGTCCAACCTCCCCTTTCACATCTGGTAAAAACCCTAATAAAATCCGAAGAACATAAAATTCTATGATATTTCCGACTCAAAAAAGTACAAACTCAACCCTAATGAAATCCAAAGAACACAAAATTCTATGATAAAGGTCAACATGGCCGGGCCAAACGAAGATCTCCGTGACATCCGTCCAGTTGTATTTATCGGGATACATTGCCTTCTTTCTGGGAGAAAACGTATTTCTTGATGTAGAAACCAAACAATATTGGTATATGGGTTTGATAGAGACTAATAGAGAACATAATATTAATAACAAAAGACTAATAACAAATAGAGAATCTTCTGACGCATGTCTTTGAATGTACAAACACCTCTAGAGCTCTTTAAGAAGATGGTTTTTCGATTCCATATTAACTCTTTGACTGGTATAATCTGCGTCGTGTGAATGCATATTTACGTTGTTGCGTGTTTGAACATGACTGAGGACGACACAATTCATTCAAGATGGTAATTTCTGCTCAAGAAATACCGGAAATTTTAAAGAACAGCGATTCAGATCCAGAATGCATTGACAGTGCTGAATCTTCGTGGAATTGGGAAGATGGACACGAAAACGACCTTTAACCGTTACAAAAAATCTGATGTGAGTAACACATGACTTTCCTTATATAATGCAATCAATTCACTCCTTTTACAGTCAAAAAATAATGTATAAGAACCACGGTATTATTTTAACGTTCTCTATTGGGTGACATTTTCGTCCATTTGACAACATTTAAAAAGTCAGCAAGTTGGAGATATTCCGACACCTAAATTTTGCCAAACGTTACGGACGGAAAGATAGATACTTATATCCTTTCTCAAATATTGAATTTTCGCCAATGAGTCGTCATTTTCATGGATTGAGCGTCATTTTTATGAATTGGGCGACATTTTTGTTAATTTGGTAACATTTCGCCGAATTCGTCGCCAATATCTCGGCAACCACTATGGACGGAGAAATAAGTTATTCTTACAGCAGATAAATGGCTATTGGCGTTCAAATACAAAAGTTTTACCCAAAAAAGAAGTATCTTTTCTCATGAATAGAACGACTTAGATCCATGAGAATGATGTCACCCAAATGTATTGCATGTTTTACATATGAAAAGCGAACCTATTTTACAATAGATAATATATATATTTTTTGTGATTTTTGGATGCATTTATTTGAAAAATGTATAATATCTCGAGAACGGTTTATGCTAGCGTTCTAAAGTTTGATTTTTTCAAAAGTTCTTTGATTTTTTCAAAATTTAGGGAATATTTTTTTTTTGTCGTTACGTGATATTTGTCGTAAACTAATTGTAAAATCATCCAATGTAGAAATACTGTAACGCGGTCGGCAACGGGTGAAGTTTAAATATAAGAAATATTGACTACTAGTGTTTCTATAAAATCTGAAGTTTTTTCTTCTTAGATAAAACAAGTAAATAAAAACAAAAATAATATATTGGGAGAAGCACAAGAGCTATGAATATAAAAATAATATAATTTTTATAACTTCTAAAATCCTCCTTGCATTTTCTGTTTCAACATACACATTTCACACTTACGTATATTTGAAGCCTATACATGTATTCCGAAGGATTTTCTGATGCATAATTTTCCGATGAAGGTAAATGCATTGTATCATTACACGTGATATCTTTCTAATTCTCTATATCAAAAAACAAGAAATATCCATCATGCATAAAACATTGATTATGAAACACTTTCCAACTGAAATGCAAATATCTCTAAATATCTCTAAAAAGCATTCAGAGATAATATTTTTAAAATTACTACAATACTTTATTATATTTGAAAATTTAAATTTCATCGAAAAAATTGAACTTTATTCAAATGACGTTATCGAAATAGAAATCACCTGGCTCTCTATGTAAAAGGAGTGAATACATTCATATATTTTTAACACTTTACAACATAGTTGAAAAGTGTTCATGACTTTTTAACACTTTATGACATAGTTGAAAAGTGTTTATGACTTTTTAACACTTTATGACATAGTTGAAAAGTGTTTGACTTTGTTCATTCTGTTTGTCTGTCTGTCTGTCTGTCTGTCTGTCCGTCCGTTAGCGCGATAACTGCCGTAAAAATTACTTTATCAAAATGAAATTTTAGTATGTTATTCAGACGGTCTGTGGGACCTATGGGAATATAAATGAAGGATGTCACCCTGTTAGTTTTTGATTGAACCCGGGTTGAAAAAATGAAATACATTGAACCCTATGGAACCTAATTTTTCAAACATTTTTTAAGCGAATTTAAAATCCACAAATTGCTTCAAAAGTTTTAGGAAATATACAAATATCCCATAAAATATATAAAAAAAATTCAGCAAAATATATTCAGTAGTTTTTTAAATAAAATTTAAAATAATAATTACACCCTTTATATAGATTTCCCGGCCACACAACTTGTTACCACAAACCCCTTGGGTTGGTCGTGTGGTCTGGGCCTTCAACCCTTTATATAGAGAGATCACGTGACGATTATATGACGAGATCACGCGACCCACTTCAAAATAATATATGGTATCCATCTTGTGTCAAAATTATGATTTTAAAGTTCTTTTTAATTCATATTGAGTGTTGTATCCGTCCTAAAACTGCTTTATTTTTGCTTAAATTCTGTGCATCTACATACTGAAACAACGCAATTACAATATAGTTGAATTTAAATGATCATCCAACTTTAATTGTTTCTACAACGAAGCCTACTTTTCACTTATGGAGGATGTAAATACCAAAAGATGTAGAATGAGTTGCATGAGAATTGCTGCATTTCTTTAACGAAAAATTATTTAGCCCATGGAGTCTGCAATATAGCTGGTATGAATGAAACAATCATTGATTTTACAGAGAAGCAAACGATTTTTTGATGCAGTTTTGCGCATAGAGTTAAATTACTTGTACCTCCATGGTTTTAAGTTTTAAATAAAATTAATTATTATTGTATTGTGATGAATGAAATGCTGCTTTTAATTAAAGAGCCAGCCGATTTATATTTCGATGACGTCATTTGAAAAAGTTCATTTGTTTTCGATGAAGTTTTCAAATATAATAAATTATTGTAGTATTATGATACTTTTAAAAATATTACCGAGGAATGTATCGCATTTTAGAGATGTTTAAATAACATTGCATTGAAGTTGGAAAGTATTTCGTAATCAATGCTTTATGCATGATTGATCTTTGTTATTTTATTCTTCACAGTACTACAATAATTTGCTTCACTTAAAAACTTAAAACCGTGGAGGTAAAAGTACTGTATAACTCCATGCTTAAATCTTCATCGAAAAAGGCAATACTATATAAAATAGTCTGCTCCTCTATGTAAAATCAATAAATGTTTTATTCATATCAGCTATATTGCAGACTCCAGAGCTAAATAATTTTGCGTTAAAGAAATTCAGCAATTTGTATGCAACTCATCTTACAACTTGATGTGTTTAGATTTTCCACATACGTGAAAATTAAGCTCCGTTGTGAAAATAATCAAAGTTTGATAATCATTTATATATCAACTCAATATATTTATCATTTATATATCAACTCAATATATTTATCATTTATATATCAACTCAAATATATTCTAATTGCGTTGTTTCAGAATACAGATGCACAAAAATTAAGCAATAATAAAGCGGTTTTAGGACGGATGCAACGCTACATATAAATAAATAAGTAAATAAATCAAGGACAAAGCGTTTTTAAAAAAACGAAAGGTCTTTTATTTAACACATCCTAAAATACGTACAAAATATCGTACGTACAAAATACTACATATAAATTAAAAAGAACTTTAAAATTCACGATTTTAACACAAGATGGATGTCATATTTTATTTTGAAGAGGATCACGTGATCTCTTCATATGATATGGGTGTTATTGTTATTTTAAGTTTTATTTAAAAGACTACCGAATATATTTTGCTGAATTTTTTTTTTTATATTTTTTATGAGATAATCTGAATATTTCCTAAAATTTACGAAGCAATTTGTGAATTATAAATTCTTTTAAGAAATGTTTGAAAAATGAAGTCCCATAGGGTTCAATGTATTTCATTTTTTAAACCCCGGTTCAATCCCAAAACAAGAAAGATCAATCATGCATAAAGCATTGATTATGAAACACTTTCCAGCTACAATGCAATTTTATTTAAACGTCTGTAAAATGCGATACATTCAGCGGTAATATTTTTGAAATTATCACAATAATTTAATATATTTGAAAACTTTATCGAAAAAAATTAACTTTTTTCGATAAAGTTTTCGGCAATTTATTTTTCAATGACGTCATTGAAATATAAATTGCATGACTCTATGAAAAAGCAGTAAAAATTTCATTCAAAAACATTTTTTCTATTCCTTTCATTCATCACAATACTACAATAATTTATTTTACTTAAAAACTTGGAACCATGAAGATAAAAGTAATTTAACCCTGTGTTTAAAACTTCACCGAAAAAGTCTGCTATAAAATCGTTTGTTCTCTATATAAAATCAATGACTGTTTCATTCATATCGACTATATTGCAAACTCCAGCGCTAAATAATTTTGCGTGAAAGAAATTCAGAAATTCTTATACAACTCATCTTGCAGCATGATGTGTCTACAATCTCCATAAGTGAAAATTAGGCTTCGTTGTAGATATAATCAAAGTTTGACGATCATTTAAATTCAAATATATTGTAATTGCGTTATTTCAGAACAATGATGCATAGAAATTAAGCAAAAATAAAGCGGTTTTAGACGAATACAACGCCAAATATAAATTGGCTGGCACTTCCCGGCTGTCCAAACTGTTACCCTACACCTTTCTGGTAGGTCGGACGGTCTGGGTCTCAACAACACCACCAAATATAAATTATAAAGAACTTTAAAAATCACGATTTTGACACAAGATGGATGCCCTATTTTATTTTGAAGTGGGTCACGTGATTTCTTCATATAATGGGTGTCATTATTATTTAAATTTTTATTAAAAACTACTGAATATATTTTTCTGAAATTTTTTTTATACATTTTATGTGATCATTTGAATATTTCCTAAAAAATTCGATCCCATAGGGTTCAATGTATTTCATCTTTTCAACCCGGGTTTCATCCGAAACTAATTGGGTGATATTATCCATTTATATTCCCATAGGACCGTCTGAACAACATACTAAAATTTCCTTTTGATGACGTCAGGTTCACGGCAGCGATCGGACAGGCAGAATGAACACTTTTGAACTATGTTAAGTATTTAACACATGTTTGATCTTTCGTGTTAAAAATAAGAAGGATCAATCATGCATAAATCATTGATTCAGGGGTGATATTTTTTAAATTATCACAGTACTACAATAATTTATTTTACTTAAGAATTTTAAATCTCAGAGGTAAAAGTACTTTCTAACTCTACGCTTAAAACTTCATCGAAAAAGGCAATGCTATAAATCGTTTGCTTCTCTATGTAAAATGAATAAATATTTCATTCTTATCACTTATATTCCAGACTCTAGAGCGAAATAATTTGGCGTTAAAAAAATTCAGCAATTCTTATACAACTCATCTTACGATCGCTTAATTTGTTTACATTCTGCATGCTATAGAAGTTAGGCTTCGTTGTAGGAATAATCAAAGTTTAGGGATCATTTAAAATCAAAAATAGTGTAATTGCGTAGGCACAGAATTTAGATACACAGATAATTTGCAAAATTAAGGCGGTTTTCGGATGGATGCCACACTCAATATAAACTTTTCTTAAAAATCAAGACTTTCACTAAATGGATATTTATTTTGCAATGAGTACATGATCTCCTCATAGGTGTAATCATTATATCAATTTTTATTTAAAAACTATTTAACCTATTTTGATAAAATGTTTTTACACATTCTACCTGATAATTTAAATATTTCCTAAAATTTTGGAAGCCATTTCTGAATTTTAACTCCGCTTAAAAATATTTGAAAAATGAGGTCCCATAGAGTACAATGTATTTCATTTTGTCAACCCAGGTTCAATCCAAAACTAATTGGGTGACATTATTCTTTTTATTCCCATAGACCGTCTCAACATACCAAAATTTCATTTTAATAAAGTCATTTTTACGGCAGTGATCGTGCTAACGGACAGACAGACAAACAGACAGACAGAATGAACCAAGTCATAAACACTTTATGTTGGAAAGTGTTAAAAAAATGAAAGTACATTTCAAGAAATGTAAAATGTTCCATGACATTAAAGGGGTGTTGGAATTACTTTCATGTCCTTTCGATATCTTTATTCTCTGATCTCAACCAACATCCCTATAACTTTTGTCTAATGTGCACTTTATTTTGTAGAATAATATAATGTACATTTTAAAATTATCACATACACCACAAATAGCGTTGATAACGTGAACGGGTCGCTCTTTACAAATCAGGGCCTACTCAGGTTTCCTATTCTGTTCCCGCGAACAAGGTCTTCCCTCTTCTCTTCGCCGTATTTATTGTAATTTTATGGCATTATTGAATTTTTTTTTATTTAGACTCTAATAGGCTCTGCATTAGAAATTTTTCTAACGCACCCTGGTATTGTAAATTTTCTGTACTTTCAGAAATTGTTTTTTCTATCCTCACTTAATTTTCGCAAGAGGTAAAAAGCTGGGATTTCCTCAGCCCAGGAACTCCCCAAACTGAATTCCTTGATCCTTGAAAAGGGTTTGGTGGAGGGAGGGGAGAAAGGAAGCTTGTGAAATTGGAAGGCCACAGTCGACTCACAATGACAGCAATCGTTCTTATGCAGTCCCGTGTTGGATCCTCGTGGTCGCCCTAAACTGCCTACGCGGAGTATGAGCATGATAAATTTGTATGATCTAAAATACATCCATAAGGGGATGGGTTAGGGGAATTATGGTACGTTCCTTGCAGTTGTCCCCCCTTATTGGGTTCCAGTCTAAATAGAGCATGGACACGAGCATCCATAAACAGCCTGCGTAGTAAAGTGCGCAGAAACGTAATGGCAGAAGGACATTATTTTTATCATGGTAAAGGGACGACGAGAGCCAATAAAAATGTAATCAAAACCCACTAAACATCTAAATTCACCTTCGTGCTGAAAATGAGTTATTAGAATACTTGAGTAACGATATATGCTTAAAGATTTCATGTGCTTTAAGTGATTTTAAGTGAATGTACTCTACTACTCATTTTTACCTTAGTCACTCACTATCGTTGTGAAGATGTAAAATTTACTAAAAAATTCTGCAGTGTATATGCGAGTGAAGAGGGAAAGATACATAACGAATTTTCTTTGAAAAAAGTCGTGTATATATTTAATTGAAAATGAATATTTCATTTTTCAGTCAATTAAAAATATTAAATTGAGATATATCCTACGAAAATGAGAGGTTAAGCGATTGTATATTTCTAAAGTAGCCGTTTTTAATGCCGAAATAAAGATGCCAAACAGACGAGTATTTTGTTTTTCAAAATCCTCCGAGTGACGTCACGCGCCCATGCTCTATTCAAACGGACAGTCTGGGAAGAAAGAAAGGATTCTCTTTTGTGATTATTTTCCCTTTCCATACAACTCTATAGTATTTTCTATCTCTATGGCTTTTTCTATCATGGGTGACGTCTCAATACGGGATCGATTGTCGAGCAAGGTAGAAAATGGCGCTTTTCCTTACACTTTATCATAGCCACTCAGGCCACGGTAGAACATACGTTTTGCGATGGACGAGATTATTAAACCATGCGAGATTTTCTTCAGGCAGTACCTCGAAGGAATCAACCTATTTCATTGGATTCAGAACTGTAGATAAAATATAAAGATATTTCAGAAATCTTCTAAGAACGCTATTAACTCTTTTGATATTTTAAAATATAAAATATTCCAAAATAAACTACATTATAAAGAAGACACTCTCATCGCAGTATCCGTGGAATGGTTTCGCGCTTGTGATGAGTTCATCAGCATGGAATAACAGTTGAATGCAATGAGCCCTTGAATGTAAGAAAACTTGCTATTTGGCGCCATTTTGCGAACTTTTGTTATCTGTCTTTCCTATTTTGGGAGCCGCCCCTTTTGGGCAGGTTCTTGCGATGTCGAATAAAGTACATCGTTTGGAATATCTTCCGTTCAAAACGAGAAAAATTCCCTTTGAGCAAAACAGTAACCGATCTTCATTCTATTCTATTTCTTTGTTGAGAAAAAACTGGCGAAGTGAAATGAAATGACGAAATTGGAATTCATACTCTTTCGGATCTGGCAGGCTTCACCTGAATGAACGAGTCTCAATTGAGAACCACTCATAGTGCGATTCATCTTACAGAGCAATTTTTGGATCCATGTAGCAAAGATCATTTTTTGGCTCCTTTTAAGAGATGGACATTTTCCTCGGAAAATCTCGCTCAAATTGTAAGTGCAGCTCGGTCTGTCATTTTCGAATGTCACCACATTATTTATGGCCATTTCGACACGTTCATTTGGAAATGGAACAAAAATTTTGATAAAGCTATTTATTAAAATAAAATAGTAACAAGAAAGAACAGTCATGCATAAAGCGTTGATTATGAAACACTTTTTTAAACACCTCTAAAATGCGATACATTCGGCAGTGATATTTTTTAAATATTACAGTACTACAATCATTTATTCTATTTGGAACCGTCATTGAAAAAAAATGAACTTGATTCAAATGACGTCATCGAAATACAAATCGTCTGACTCTATGTAAAAGCATTTCATTCATACACATTTATTCCAGACTCCAGAGTTACATCATTTTGTGAGAAATAAATTCAGCCATTCTTATACAACCATCACTTGTTTATATTCTGCATCCATTACAATGAAGCTTCGTTATAGAAATAATCAAAGTTGGATGTTCCTTTAAACTCAAAAATAGTGTCATTGCGTGGGCGCAGAATAGAGATTCACAGAAAATACGCAAAAATAAAGCAGTTTGAGGAAGGTTGCAACACTCAATATAAATGTAAAAGAACCTTAAAAATCCCGATTTTTACCCTGGGGGGAAAAAAGATGGTTGTCACATTATTTTGAAGTGGTTCATTAGTGGGTGCCATTATTATTTTAATTTTTATTTTAAAAACTACCGAACTTATTTTGCTGAAATTGTTTTATATATTTTATGGGATCGTTTCAATATTTTCTAAAATTTTCGAAATAATGTGTGAATTTTAACGTCGATTAAAAAATGTTTCAAAAATAAGGTTCCATAGGGATCACTTTTTCAACCCGAGTCCAATTCAAACCAAATTAGGTAATATTATTTATTTACATTTACACAGCTCGTCTCAACAACTACTAAAATTTCATTTTGATAAAGTCATCTTTACGGCAGTTATCGTGCGAACGGACAGACAGGCAGACAGACAGAATGAACAAAGTCATAAACACTTTTCATCTATGTTGAAAATTGTTAAAACTAAAATAGCACATAAATACACTAGATTGTCACTATGTTAGTCATTAATATCAATCCAATCGGCAAAATAATCAGTTATGAGAAAGATGAACTTAGCATTGTGCTACAGTTGGATGAGTGTTTGCTTAAAGAATTCTTTGGCGACCCCTATTTTTCGCGTCTTCTTATTGTCCCCTTTTTTTCTTGCGATCAGCAACGTCTCACAGCGTGGTAGCAGCCGCGTTGGCAAAATCTGCTGTGGGCGAACATTGCACGTGATATTTAAAACGGGCCGAACAGCTCGTAAATAGCGTGCTAAAATTAACCTTACCTCCGTATCACCACAGTCCTCATCCTGACTTTTGATGCAATCCTCGTCCTGACTTTTAGGACAGTCCTCATCCTGATTTTTAAAACAGTCCTCCTCTTCGGGATAGTCCTCCTTCTCGTTCGGGTCCGACATTGAAAAAAAAGCCCACGCACCGCACTCTCCGAGACCTGCCGCTGGAATGGGCCAACCCGAAAAAACAGAGAGAAGCACTTTCCCCGAATGCGTCGGTGAAGTGAAGGCTGCCTTTATCAGATTTAAGAAAAAGTTTCAATGGGTTGGCACTCGGCCTTGTTTCGGTTTCCGAATCGCCAACCGGTGACATCAGAGAGGAGTGATGCAATAGGGAGGCACGTGTTCTCATAGCGCGCGAAGGATTGAAAGCGGCTGAGAACAAGCGGATTTACAGAATAACGAAAGATACTGGTGTGGGGTGGTCTGCGGAGGTAAATTTTATAATTGTACGGCCATGAAATTGGGTAGGCATGTGCTTAAGGATCAGGGACCATGAGCCTGGGTGAGATTTTTCTAAATTCGAATGAGTGTTTTGTTATTTTGTGTTTTAGACCGATTTTGAGCCAAATCCACATCAATCGAACCCTGGATCTCCTAACCGGCCGACCGACGCTCTACCATTGAGCTACTGGGGCGGACTTGCAAGCTCTTATCGTCGAAGTGGACTCTGCAATTATCACAGCGTTTTTATATTGACGCCATCGGAAAAACCGAAAAGTGTTTAACCGAATCCGTAGGACAATTTTTTCCTATTTTTTTAAATACACAAAATGTGCATTTTTGGGGGTTATCTGATTATCATAATTCATTTAGTTGTCAAAATATATCTTTGCATTCTAAACAGGAAAAATCAATCATGCGTAAAGCATTAATTCAGAAACAACTTTACAACTGAAAAGCAAACATCTCTAAAATGCGATCCATTCAGCGCTGATATTTTTTGAATGATCACAGAACTACAATCATTTATTTTACTTGAAAACATAAGACTTCATCCGAATAAATGAACGTTATTCAAATGACGTCATCGAAGTATAAATCATTTGGCTCTCTATGAATATTTCATTCATGCACTTGTATTCCAGACTCCAGAGTTCAATCATTTTGCGTGAAAAAAAAAATCAGCCATTCTTATACGATTCATCTTACAATCCCCTGTTTACATTCTGCATCCCTTAAAATGAGGCTTCGTTGTGGACATAATCGAAGTTGGACGATCCTATAAACTCAAAAATAGTGTCATTGCGTGGGCGCAGAATGCAGATGCACAGAAAATAAGCAAAAATAAAACGGTTTGAAGACGGATGCAGCACTCAATATATATTTAAAAGAAACGATTTTGATTCTGAGAAAAAGACGGATGCCCTGTTTTATTTTGAAGTGGGTCCCGTGATCTCATCCTATTGTACGGGTGTCATTATTATTTTAATTTTTATTTAAAGGATTACCAAATTTATTTTGCTGAAATTTGTAAGAATTTTGCTAAAATTTTCGAAGCCATTTGCGAATTCTAACTTCGCTTAAAAAATGTTTGGAAAATGAGGTCTCCTAGGGTCCAATGTATTTCACTTTTTCAACCCGGGTTCCATCCAAGACTATAATTGGGTGATATGATTCATTGACATTCCCATAGCTCCCACAGACAACTTATTAAAATTTCATTTTGATAAATTAATTTTTAAGGCAGTGATCGTGCGAACGGACAGACAGAATGACCCAAGTCATAAACTCTTTCCACCTATGTTGTAAAGTGTTAAAAAAAATGCCGGTTCTATATTTTGAGGATCCGCCGAATTCCAAAAGTTGTACTGTACTAAGCTGTGCACCCACCGATCTCAAATCTTTCGGACGGAGGGGAGGAAATGCCGAAACAGACAGACTACCACCGCTTATGACGCATTCGATAAAAGATTTAAAAAAATAAGTCGCTCCACGTTCCCATGGTCATGGTCGAAAAAAACGGATTCCAGTCCTGGAAACGCTAGCATAGTTTTGCCTTCGGAAGAACAATCCAATTATTCTTAAGACTGCGTTTCATTTTTTAACATTCCAGTTAAATCGGATAAAACGAGGAAAGAGAAAAAAAAATTCATTGCTTGATCTTCCAGCATGGAGTGTATCCAAGATATGTAATTTTTTTTTCAGGCACGGTACTTTATTCGAAAACACGGTTTTAAATAATTTATAAGTGTAGGATGAGAGGGAAGGAAGGAGGGTTGAATATACGAAAGCGCAGAATGAATGAAAGTACATATAAATCATATACTACTGCGCTGTTTTAATTCTCGCATCACTCAAACAGGGTGGCTCAACTGAATCACCGAATGAATGAAATCACGAGGTTTATGAGCATTCAAATATTTTTGAGCGCCTTTATACCCGTGGTTCTCTGCCTCCAGAATATCCTGCGCAGTATTATTATGACACGATTTCCGCATTCAATACTCTTGTATTATTCCAAATTCTAAATGAGAGCAAAATTGTCGGGCTTCCAAGTACACCCCGGCTATGCAGGGGAAACAGAAAGCCATCCGCTCCTAATATCCACAGCCACGAACTCCTCCCCTTCAATATTACTATTTCTCATACGACTTCCTATCAAGGCGTACATACTATACCAACCCCTAACAGAATGGAGTGAATGGACAATTTATCGAGTAACACACCTTATCTCAATTTTTCAAATTCTGGTCACCCTCTCTCTCACTTTATGGGGCCTGCCATTCAGTCGTTCTAACCATGAACGAAGTTGGCAATCATTGGGCGCTCGCATCACTCCACGGTTCAAATACTCCTATTCTGAACTTTGAAATGGAGATGACCTCCTAATATATACTTTCCTGTTCAGCTAACCACTTTTTAACGATAGAAAACAGGGAAATGAACGGCCATTTTAGATAAAGTCTCATAACCATGCAATAACATCGTGTTGCTGAAATTGTAAACACAAAAATAACAACAAAGAAAGCTAAACTTTGAGAGGTTATGTCTCCCAATCCGAGCATTCATTTGAAAAAGCGATTTCCTATCTAGATGGAGCAGGGTCGAATGAGGGTCTCTGTGACTTTTTTCATTCTTCGGGGTTCCATGAGGGGCTCTGATAGACTCACACTTTTACAGAGGGGAATTGAAAAGTATTTTCTGTTTGGATTTCAAGATTAAATAATTTCATTTTCATTTTATATTCCGCGGATTAAAATGAGTGTCCCCTGGGGTCATTCACGGTCGCTGAGTTCCTGGGGTGACTCCTGGTCACATTATATTTTTGTATAAAATAACGCTTCATTAAAATGTAAAAAATCATACAGACACTTCGAACCCTTCACTTTCCACTGTGTGATTTGATTACTGATTGAGTTAATGTTATGAAAACAATTTTTTTTTCAAACTTACTCGTTAAATTTTCAAACTTACGCGTTCTAAAATTTATGTCAATCGTTTTCTAATGAAACATTAAATTAGAAATGTCTATTTGCGTAACTTTATTAGAGGTTTTGATTTTTTGACAATTTTTTCAAAATTTCACTCGAAAATATAGGGAGGAGGGGGGGGGGGTTCTGAGCATTCGATTGCGTATGAAAACAATAGGCTTCCAGCATTCACGGATTGTAATTTTTGTACCGAATTTCGTTCGAATCAGTTCATTCGTTCGTCAGTTATCGTCTCCACAGACTCACTGACATACACACACACACACACAAACAGACATCACTTCACAAATGTTCGATTCGTGATCAGGGATGCTTGAAACGTGCTCTCCCGTCGAAAACTCGAATTCGAATTTTCGACCCCGTCACAATAATTTCCTTATACATTATTGTATATAAGGAAAGTAATAAAGCGGTTTTATGACGGATGCAACACTAAAAAATCTGATGTGGGCAACACATGACTTTCCTTATATAATGCAATGAATTGACTACTTTTACAGTTAAAAAAAATGTTATTCTTATAGTAGATACTTATATTCTTTCCAATATATTGAATTTTCTTCAATGAGTCGTCATTTTCATTGATTTAGCGTCATTTTTATCCATTTGGCCAGATTTTTGTTAATTTGGCAAAAATTAAAAATGTCGCCAAGTTGACGACATTCCGCCAAATTCGTCGCCAAAATCTCGCCAAGCGTTATGGACGGAAAAATAAGTTAGTCTTACAGCAGGTAAATGACTATTGGCGTTCAAATACAAAAGTATTACTCAAAGTATCTTTTTTCATGAATGAAACGAGCTAGATCCACGAGAATGATGTCACCCAATTTATCGCATGGTATTACACATGAAAAGTGAACATGTTTCTCAATAGGAAATATTTTTTTTTTTATTTTTATATAATTTTTTGATAATTTTTTTGAAAAATGTGCAATATCTCGAGAACGGTTCATGTTAGCGTTCTAAAATTTATGTCAATCGTTTTCTAATGAAAAATTACATAAGAAATTTCTATTTGTTCAACTTTATTAGAAGTTTTGATTTTTGACGATTTTTTCAAAATTTCACTCGAAAATTTAGGGGGGGTTCTGAACATTCGATTGCGTATAAAAACAATAGGCTTCCAATGTTTACGGGTTGTGATTTTTGTATTATATATGGCATTTTTTTTTTCAATTTATTGTTGAAATCATAAAATTAATTAAATGAAGTTTGAATTCTAACATGTAGAAAAAAATATTTAGAAGTTCTCAATACAACGCCAAATTAATCGATGCAAAATTGATTTAATATATACATATAGTTATAAGATAATCAAGATAGATGTAATGAAAAGATAATCAAGATAGATGTAATGAAAATATTATCAAGATAGAATATTCTTATCTTAATAGTGCTATGTATAGATATAAGATAATCTTCAAGGATTTACAGTAATATGCTATAAAGATGAGCTGCCTGGTAAGTTTTATAAGTTGTATTATTTATTTAGTTATAAAGATAAATTTGAGTATATCTTCCCCCAAACATAATGCGATGTTTTTAAAATCTACGTTTTTATAGAGTTATTTGTTAGGCTCCGATTTTGATGCAATTTTCACAATTTATTTTCGACTCTGCAGTGGATCTACTTGGCCTGCTCATGCTAAATTTGGACCCAATTTTGCTGCTTTGCATCTTTTGTGCCTGCGCAAGAAGGTGGCGGCGGCTTTAGCGTCCGCGCAGGTTGGATTCAATTTTGCTGCTTTGCGTAGCAGGCGCAGAACTCGCTAAAAACGGATTGCTACAAAAATTGATTGCTATATATTTGCCTTATTTCTATTGCTATCTATTCCGATCCTTTCCATTGTACTCTTAATGGCTTTTATTTCGTATGTTTTCTTAACCATGTTCTAGGGTCTGCTTGTTTCCCGTATTTTTTTTATTCTTTTGTTTTCATATGCAACAATGATTTTTTATTATTAGTCTTACGTGTAATGCAATATACCATAGAGTTCAAATGTTGATCTATTAGTTTAACGATATGTATATATATGCTACCGGCAAAGTGTGAAAAGCAGACATTGTATAGAATGCCTAGGCATTCTATAGAATACGGGACGTTTTAGGCAAAGTATGAAATGTCTTTTTAATTTAATATTTTACATACTTTCCCTAGGCATTGTATAGAATACCTAGGCATTGTATAGAATACATAGGCATTGTGTAGAATACCTAGGCATTATATAGAATACCTAGGCATTATATAGAGTACCTAGGCATTATATAGTAGACTGGAATGGGAACATATATGGGCATTATAATGTAGACGGGAATGGGAACAGATGTAGTATAATCCCTTTTTCATTTTGGGCGATTTTAGGTGAGATTCTGGCAGTCCCTGCTATGATTTGGAGAACATTCCATTCTGGCAACTCCTGCCATATCTTTTGTCGCCAAGGTAAAAATCGCAATATTCCATTCTGGCAACGTTCTTGGCGTTTTTGTTGATCGTCTGTCGTCCTTTTTTCGCCGTTTGTGCAACAGCTGCTCTGTAGTCATTCAAACATGGGCCTACGCCCGCTAAAAATATCACAGAATCCGGCTCTGCTGGCTGTCGGGGGACACAGGTGGCAGTGGTTTGTGCAACAGGTATTCTGTGGCTTAGAGAGCAAACACAACATGAAAACCAAAAAAATTTCTGATTTTTACCTTGGCGACAAAAAGGCGACTAAAGACGCTGAAAAGATTGCCAAAATGGAATGTTCTCCAAATTATAGGAGGAATTGCCAGAATCTTACCTAAAATGGCCCAAAATGGAAAGGAATTCTAAACACCATTCCAGTCTACTTTGCAGCAAGAAGTAGTTCAGCACTGGTCTTTTTTTTTCTGTAAAAAATTCTCGTAGCTTACATAGTGTACGTCTTACCTTTTCACATGCATCTTTTCAGTAAAAGCCTTTTTCGCACTTTGCTGAAATAGTGTTTATCATTCTATACAATGCCCAGGGAAAGTATGCAAAATATTAAAATGAAACAGACATTTCACACTTTGCCTAAAAACGTCACCCATTCTATACAATGCCTGCTTTTTACACTTTGCCGGTAACATAAAGAATTTAATTTTTTGGATTTGCGTCAATATACTAATTATCTTAACTGTTCCGTGCCAGAAAAGGTTCAAGATTTTCGTCCCACAGTAAAGTGGCCGATTTGAGTCTTGAAATCTACGGCATGTGTGAGGAAGGATGAGGAAGAGTTCCGTCCCGATGTCCCCAAAATAGTATCTCTTTCGATCGCTCCGGTCCTTACCTCCCGAGCCGCTTGTAGGCGACGATTCTCCTGTTTCCAGGACAACGCCGTGAAGGTCTCGAAGAAGTTCCCGTCCGTTTCCTGGAGCCTGGGGAAAAAAAGAAAAAGATGGGTTTTAAATAGTTTCCAAAACAAGGACAAGTCTAATTCTTTGCATTCGAAACGGAAAACATACACAAAACAATCTGATAAAGAGTGTTATTCTTTCGGAGCGTTTCACAAATGGCTCTTACAGTTACAAAGAGCCTTGCTGCCCCGACCGGGAATCGAACCCTGGATCTCCGAATGGGTCAGCCGACGCTCTACCGTTGAACTGCGGGGACGAAATGGCTAGCTCTTATCGTGGAAGTGCACAGTCTTCAGCCTGTTTGGATCCACGCTTTAGTACCCACTCGGGATGAACCTCTCAGGGTCCTAGGATCACAAAATCATAGAATTATAAATGGCAAAATCCCGGGATGGACCTCCATTATTTTAATGGTGTCGATACTTTCTTATCCAGCTAAATATTTAAAAATTGTTATTGAGAGTGACACCCTCCATTTAGGAGCTAGATTTTTCAGAATCTATCTATCTATCTATATATACTAATTGCGAATTATCCGTCTGTCACGCTTTTTTTGGGCACTTCCCGAATAGATAGAGACTTGCAATTTGGTACACGGTTCAGTCGTTCGATAAAAACCCCTGGAAAAATCGAATTTTTCGAAAACGTTCTATAGGGGGGGGGGGGGGGGGTGCCCCAGACCAAAACGTTCGAAAAGTGAAAAGATGGGAAAGCATACTTTGCAATGAGATAGACTTCAAACTTGGTGTATGGGTAAATCATTCGAAAGGAAGAAAGTGTGCAATTTCAGATTTCCAATATTTTCTACCTTAGGGGGTGCCGCATACCAAAACGTTCGAAAAGTTTAATGATAGGAAAGCATGCTTTGCGATGAGATAGAGACTTCAAATTTAGTGTATGGGTAAATCGTTTAAAAGGAAGAAAGTGTGCAATTTCAGATTTCCAATATTTTCTATTTAAAGGGGTGCCGCACACTAAAACGTTCGAAAAGTGAAATGATAGGAAAGCATGCTTTGCGATGAGATAGAGACTTCAAATTTGGTGTATAGGTAAATCGTTCGAAGTGTGCAATTTTAGATTACCAATATTTTCTATACTTAAGGGGGTGCCGCACACCAAAATGTTCGATGTACCGAATAAATGAGAAACGGCTCCTTTAAAATTTGATAGAGGCTTGAAATTAGGTACATGTACAAATCATTTGATGAAAATACCCAAGACGAATATAGTTTTTCAAAAACGTTCGTTTAAGGGGGTGCTCTAGAGGAAAACGTTAGAAAGGTGAATTGTTAGGAAAACATACTACAGGATGAGATAGAGATTTGAAATTTGGTGTACGGGTAGATAGTTTGGAAGGAAGAAAGTGTACAATTTCAGTTTTCCAATATTTTATACTTTAGGAGGTGTTGCATACAAAAATGTTCGATTTTCGGAATGAAGTTGAAATATCCCTTTTAGAACGTGATAGAGGCTTGATATTTGGTATATGGGCGAATCATTTGATAGAAAACCCAAGAAGAAAGGAGTTTTTCAAAAATATATATTTAAGGGGTGTGGGTACTCCACAAGAAAACATTCGAAGGGTGATATGATAGGAAAGGTATACTTCGCGATGAGTTAGAGACTTCAAATTTGGTATACCGGTAGATAGTTTGAAAGGAAGAAAGTGTGCAATTTCAGTTTTCAAACATTTGCTATTGTACGGAGTGCCGCACAGTAAAATATTCGATTTCACGAACAACTAAAAAACGCCTCCCTTAGAGTGCGATAGAAGTTTGAAATTTAGCATATGGGCTAATCATTTGATAAAAAAATCCTATGATTATTAAGGTTTTTCAAAAATGATCATTTAAGGGGGTGCAACACAGAAAAACATAAAAACGTTCGAAATATGAAGTGATAGAAAAACATGCTCCGCAATAGGATAGAGACATCAAATTTGGTGTACTGGTAGATTATTTGAAAGGAAGAAAGTGTGCAAATTTCAGATTTCCAATATTTGCTACTTTAGGTGGTGCTGAGCACCAATATGTTCGATTTTCGGAATAAATGCAACACTCTTGCTTTTAAATATGATAGAGGCTTGATATTTGGTATATGCTCCAATCATCAGATAAAAAACACAACGCGAACAGAGTTTTTCAAAAATGTTCATTTATTGGGGTGCTCCAAAGAAAAACGTTCGAAAAGGGAGATGATAAAATAGTATGCTTCGGGATGAGATAGAGACTTTAATTTGGTGTACTGGTAGATAATCCGAAAGGACGACGTGTGCAATTTAAATTTTCCATTATTTTCTTCTTTAGGGGGTTCTGCACACTAAAATGTTCGATTTGCCGAATAAATGTGAAACACGAATCATTATAAAATTTACATTACTCAGGGGTTGCTTATTGCGAGACCGTTGATTATCAACGGGTATTCTGCTAGTATATACTAATTGCCAAATGTCCGTCTATCTGTCTGTCTATCCGTCTGTCACGCTTTTCTTAGGCACTTTCCGAATAGATAGAGACTTGCAATTGGGTACACGGCTCGGATGTTTGAAAACACCCCCTGGAAAAATCGAATTTTTCGAAAACATTCTCCAGAGGGGGTGCGCCACACCAAAACGTTCGGAAAGTGAAATGATAGGAAAGCATGCTTTGCGATAAGATAGACTTCAAATTGGGTGTATGGGTAAATCGTTCGAAAGAAAGAAAGTGTGCAATTTCAGATTTTCAATATTTTCTACTTAAGGGGGTGCCGCACAACAAAATGTTCGATTTACTGAATAAATGAGAAAAGGCTGGTTTAAAATTTGATAGAGGCTTGAAATTTGGTATAAGGGCTATTCATTTGACGAAAACACACACTCAAGACGAATATAGTTTTTCAAAAATGTTCGTTTATGGGGGAGTTCCAGAGAAAAACGTTTGAAAGGTGAATTGATAAAAAAAACATGCTTTGAGATGAGATAAAGATAACGAATTTGATGTAAGGGTAGATAGCTTGGAAGGAAGAAAGTGTACAATTTCAGTTTACCAATATTTTCTACTCTAGGGCCTGCCGCACATCAAAATGTTCGATTTTCGGAATAAAGTAGAAACGCCCCTTTTAAAACGTGATAGAGGCTTGATATTTGGTATATGGCCGAATCATCTGATAGAAAACACAAGAAGAATAGGGTTTTTCGAAAATGTATATTTAAGGGGGTGGGTACTCAACACAAAAACATTCGGAAGGTGAAACGATAGAAAAAGAATGCTTCGCGATGAGATAGAGACTTCAAATTTGGTGTACGGGTAAAAAGTTGGGAAAGAAGGAAGTGTGCAATTTCAGTTTTCCAATATTTGCTATTACAGGGGCTGCCATTGTACATTCCATTTTCCAAACAAATGAAAAACGCCTCCTTTACAATGTGATAGAGGCTTCAAATTTAGTATATGACTAACCATTTGATAAAAAAACCAAAGGTGAATACGGTTTGATAAAAATGTTCATTAAGGGGATGCCACACAAAAAAACGTTCGAAAGGTCAAATGATAGAAAAAACATGCTGCTCGATAGGATAGAGACTTCAAATTTGGTCTTCGGGTACATAGTTTGAAAGGAAGAAAGATGAAATTTCAGATTTCCAATATTTGCTACTTTAAGGGGTGCCACACACTAATATGTTCGATTTTCCGAATAAATGAGACACGCTTCCTTTTAAATGTGAAAGAGACTTGATATTTGGTATATGGGCCAATCATCTGAAAAAACCCGAGACAAAGTTTTTCAAAAATGTTCATGTATAGGTCTACCTCACAGAAAAACGTTCGAAAGGAGAAATGATAAAATAGCATGCTTTGGGATGAGATAGACTTTAATGTGACGTACGGGTAGATAGTTTGAAAGGAAGAAGTGCTTAATTTATGTTTCCCAATATATATATATATATTTTTAGGGGAGTTCTGCACACCAAAATATTCGATTTGCCGAATCAATGTGAAACGCGAATTATTCAAAAATTTACATTATTCAGGAGTTGTTTATTGCGAGACCGTTGATTTTCAGCGCGAGTATCCGGCTAGTATTATTTCAATTTCCTAAGAATTGACTCATGACATTGAAATGAGTTCTACTTCTAATTGATTTAAAGAAAATTTAATAAAAAGCGAATTTAAAATTCTACTCAATGTAGACCGGAACCCAATAGGGTTAACATCCAAAGGGATCGTACCTCTCCCTTCCTCTACTACCAACCTCTCGGAAGGACTTTCAGATCACCAGATTTAACGAGTCCGTACCTCGTGTAGAAACGGGATAGTTTGGCTAATACCGGGAATCAAATTCTGTTCCTCCGAGTCCAGGCGAGAATCCACGCCTTCCATTTATAACTGGAATAAGCAAAGTACCGAAAGCGAATAAAGGAAGGTTCCATGTACCTTGGCGTCCTGTTTCGTTAATTAATGAAGTGTGCATAGAGTTCCTTCTGGGAAGCGCGGCTACACTAAAGTATTTCTCGTACAGTGAAAACCAAAATCCTGGTAGAGCGCTAAGGTATATGAAACCTTTTCTAGTTTTCTTTCGGCATTTTCTTTATTCTGAAAGAATCTGATGCGAACAGCACATGACTTTCCCTACAGACATCAATTCATTCTCTCTTTATTTCTTTAATATTGTTGAGAACGTTCAATATTCTCTCACTGGCGTTCCCCCGTCTTGTCTTTCGTCTCTATCGCAGACCAAACGGTGCCATCGCAGTGTTTTCTCCAGAAGACAGCGGTACGAACATTCTTTCCCTGACGTCACTCAATGGTTGCTATAATTTCGAGTCAGAAGAAGAGCTACTAGATTTGGCGATTTATCGCCAATTTGGCGACTTCGGAAATATTCCTGAATCTTCATGATATAACGATTAGTGTAGGAGATATTAGATAATTTTGGAAATTTCTACAGAGAGATTTCCAGAAGTTTCTATAGAGAGATTATAAAAAGTATTCATGAATGCGTTGCAGTTCAGCGGACGAGTTGACACTACACGAGTGACAGTGAACAGCGACTTTTATCAGTGTTTTGAGAATAGTAGTTGTTGTTTTGTGAAATAATTTTGAGAATACTATCGCTTATTCTGTGAAATGAGTGGAGCCTTTAAGTGCAGTTGGATTGTATATTGCTCCTGTTTATTTTGTGCTTGTGTATAAACTTAAGTTATCCAGAAACTCTGACTCGTTCTTGTATCCTGTGTCTACACTCACGATTCTGGAGGAGACGTTTCGTAACAATAATTCATTAAATCTAGTTTAATGCACAAAATAACAGGCAAAATTATGTGAAGTGACATCGATTTCTTTTGGTAACAAGACGTGTTTTGAAAGGCGGCGAAAAATCTAAAGTATATTCTTCTTTTCATCAACCAAACAAGCAATTCATGCAATCTTTCATTTTAGATTTGGACGATTTTTGATAACCCTTCATGAAAATTATAGGCTCTTTTTATCTGAATCTAATCAGCACGAAGTAACTTACAAGTGATGTACCAAATTTTTTTAAATTGGGTCCATTAGCGAATATATGCGATTAATGCCGCCCATTTCGCAAAGAAAGGCAGGTTTTTTTAACTCCAATCGTACTCAAATCTAATCAGCACCAAGGTCACCCAGAGATTTAGCTATAAAATTTTATGAAATTGGGTCCATTCATTTTTGAGTTAGAGTGGATACATACATCGCGTAGACAGACAGACACACACACACACACGGACGTCACGCTAAAAATAGTTTTTTCGTTTTCTAGAGGTCCTAAAAGGTGTATATCCGTCGAAAACTCGAGTTGCGATTTTCGCACTATTCTAATACTTTATACATTACCAAGTATTGCAGAGAAAGTAAAAATGGCATTCATGGGGGATGGATGAGTTAACTCAAAATGGAATGAAGCTAATGGTAAATATGCCAATGCCAACGTCTAAATTGCAAATTCAAGGATCACTAGGATACATCCACTATTTGGGAAAATCCATACCAAACTCGACAGACGAGACCCAAAATCTACGTCAGAAGGGAAGGGAATTTCAATGGCATCATGAGCATGACAAAGACATCATGAAGGAAATGCTTACTAAAGATCCGATGTTAGTCTATTTTGATTCAAAACTGCTGATTCAATTATCAACAGATTCGGCGATGTCGTGATTGTGATTCAGAAACACAGAAATAATTGGAAACCAGTGTCATAGGCTTTTAGATCGTAAAACCGATAAAAATATATGTGCACATTCAGAAAGAAATTTTTATGATTGGAATAGGGTTGACAAGAATTCAGTAATTATATATATATACTAGTAGTATACCCGTTCTTCGTACGGAGTGCATAATATAAAGAAACTTAGAATTCACGTGCAAATTCCTACAGTATACTAAATGACATTGTTCATCAAAATATTTTATTAAAATATTTAATTGAATGCTCTTATAAAAAAGGTTAAGAATATCTGTTCTCGCTCTACAAAATGATCTTCACGGGCAGATCTGAAAAATAAAACATCCTGGTCCCGTTTGTAAACAAATGTACAAAAAATATGAAAGGGAACCAATATATACTGCTCAGAACTTAAATCGCAACACCATAAAGATATGGATGTATCCTTATGAAATTTACAGGATATAACTGTAACCTGGAGTTGTGCAAATGATCAAAAAATCATACCTGGAAAATGAAAGCATAGAACTTTATTGACATTAGATCAATATGGAATAGGCCCACACGAGCGGCTATGTAGGATTGGATAGACGAGGCATCCCGTCAATGAGATGGTCAGTGGTGTGCTGAGGGATAGCATTCCACACAGCATGCAACTGGGCTTGTAACTGAATGTGGTTTGCTGGAATTGGGAGTTCTCTTAATTGGCGACCCATGGTGTCCCAGATAGGCTCCATTGGCGACACATCCGGAGAATAGGCTGGTCAAGGCAGGATATCAAAACCCTGTAGACTATTCATAGTTACCCGTGCAGTGTGTGGTCTGGCATTATCCTGCTGAAAAAACAGTCCAGGCCTGGTTGACAGATATGTCTATGCCACAGGGCTCATAATGTCAGAGAAGTATCGTTGCGCCGTGATACTGCCAGAAATGTGGACCAAAGGGGTTCGTCCACCCAGTGTTATACCACCCCAAACCATGGTACCACTTAGGGGGCTATGTGGCGACTGATAGAAAAAGCTTCCTGGTGGCGTTGTTGAAAGCGCCGCCATATGCGAGTACGGCCATCTGGCATGCCGAAACAGAATCGTGATTCATCCGTGAACGGAATATTTCGCCATTCTGTCGCCCTATTGCGTCTCATTTGACACCACTGGAGGCGACGTAACCGGTGAAAACGTTGAAATGATAGGTGTCGAAAAGGTCGTCTACCTCGGAGTCCTGCTTCATGCAAACGGTTTCGACTTGTTTGCCTCGAAACCATGTTACCTGTAGTGTGGGATAAATGTTGCTGTGGTAAACTGCTCCTGCGCAATGCTTCTAAGAAGTATATGAACTTCGCGTAGTATGGTACACCTGGAAGCTCCACTGCCTGACCTTCGTGTCGTTTCGTTGTCTCTCACGAACCGTAAAACACACCGTTGAACTAACTGTGCTGACATCCCGACCCAATCGTTCAGCGACCCTTCGAAGGCTCAATCCGCCCTCACGTAAAACAATCATTTGCTGCCGTTCCCTTGACGACAACTGAACGTATGCGGTACGTCGACGTACTCTTGGCAGACTGGGATGATTTTTACAACCTGAAACCAATGACGCTACAATTTAGCTGTGATATCGCTTCTTCTTGACCTGACGCTTTTATGCTGATCGGCAAGGTGTTACGGCACTCTGCGTAACGAAACTATGACCATTTGCATATCTCGCTTTGCTATTTCCAGTGCATGATTTTTATAAAACTACACCTACAACTTTATGGTGTTGTGATTTCAGTTGTGAGCAGTGTATTTAAAATAAAAGCGCTAAAATTGTATGGGACCTGTACTGCTGATTATATTTGCGAATATTGGAAGATATACCCGTGTATTAGTAGAAGATTACACATACTAAAAATATGAGTTTCTAAAATCTTTTCCAAAATAAAACAGATGGCATAATAAATTGAAAATATCAGTAATCCCGTAATCTTTAAACCTGAAGGCCGTAATTCATTCCAATATATGCCAATATATGTAAAAATATATGTCAATATACCTGTACTACTTTTATTCTCGTAGATTAGAAGAGATACCCGTGCATTTGAAGAAGATTGTCTTTACTACGTACAATATATGAGTTTCAATCATTTTTGCTAAAATAAAACAATGAAGTAATAAATTGAAAATATCAATAATCCCTGATAATAATAATAATAATAAATTTTAAACCTAAAGACGGTAATTGATATAATCCAGTCAAAAATGCAATATGGGTGAAATTTATTTTATATGCATATCTTTATTATTTAAATCAGAAAGGATTTAATAAAAATCGTCTGCAGTATAAACACATTGGATTTAAATCCATTGTTAAACAGCATGATATTATTTTCTTCAAATGAATTGGCAGAAAAAATATCGTTTGCATAATGGTATCTCTATGAAAGGTTTAAGTAATTGTTCATTTTAAATTAATATCTAGATAACCCTTGGTCTTAGAAACTCGAAACATGGACTCAATTTTAAGTGGGGTTATTCATAAAATTCCATTAAATTCGGTTCAGCCATTCTCCCTTGATGATGAAACAAACGGACAGACATATAATTTTATTAACACTTTAAAACATAGTTGAGAAGACTGTTCATTCTGTCTGTCTGTCCATTCGTACGATAACTGCCGAAAAAATGACTTGATTAAAATGAAATTTTAGTATGTTGTTCAGACGGTCTGTGGGACCTATGGGAATATAAATGAATAATATCACCCAATTCGTTTTGGATTGAACCTGGGTTGAAAAAATGAAATGCATTGAACCCTATGGGATCTAACTTTTCAAATATTTTTTAAGCGAATTTAAAATTCACAAATTGCTTCGAAAGTTTCAGGAAATATTCAAATTATCCCGTAAAAAATATTAAAAAAAATTCAGCAAAATATGTCCGGTTGTTTTTTAACTAAAAATTAAAATAATAATGAAGAGATCATATAATATGAAGAGATCACGTGACCCACTTCACAATAAAATAGGACATCCATTTTTTTTTCCAGAGTCAAAATCGTGATTTTTAAAGTTCTTTTAAATTTATACTCAATGTTGCATCCGTCCTAAAACAGTTTTATTTTTGCGTATTTTCTGTGCATCTATGTTATGCTCCAGCACAATGACACTATTTTTGAGTTTAAATGATCCTCCAACTTTGAATATTTTTACGACGAAGTCTCATTTTAATGGATGCAGAATGTAAACAAGTGACTGTAAGATGAGTTGTATAAGAATGGCTGAATTTTTTTCATTCAAAATTACGTAACTTTGGAGTCTGGAATAAAAGTGTATGAATGAAATATTCATTTCTTTTACATAGAGAGCCAGACGATTTCTATTTTGATGACGTCATAAAGTTAATTTTTTTCGACGAAGTTTTAAGTTTCAAATAAAATAAATTATTGTAGTTCTGTGATCATTAAAAAACATCACCGCTGATTGTATCGCATTTTAGAGATGTTTAAATAAAATTGCATTTCAGTTGGAAAGTGTTTTATAATCAATGATTTATGCATGATTGATCTTTCTTGTTTATTAATATCGACACAACCCCTCAGTCCTAGAAACTCGAAACATGAACTTCATTTTAGGTGGGGCTATTCCAAGTCAACTTACAAATCTTCATGAAATCCGGTGCAGCTGTTCTGTCGTGATGATGAGACAAACAGACACATTTTCAATAGCGAATAATTAACATTCACTAGTACAATTCATTTACATTTCCACTATTTTCCGTTCTTTAAAACGACTCATGTCCTCTTGCCGTATCTAAACTAAATCCTCGATTGGACACGAACAAGATAGTAAATGGTAATAACACAATGCATCTAAGAAAAGAGGAATGCGTGTTAAAGGAGCAGGCGCTTTCCCCACTCTGATAAAGTGTGGCCATTCATTTCCGCAGAGGGTGGTTCGAATGCAGAAGTTGTTCTGTGATCACATATTCCTGATGAAGGATCCACAGAACCAATTGGACGATTGACCCACTGGTTCCCCTGCTCTCGAAGAGATCGGCTCCTCCTGTGTCTTTTATCGGGATGACTTCATGGGATCGTGGAGCTTTTTAAGATCCTGTAATACTTTTTTTTTTCACTTTAACTGGATATTAGGATTTATTTTTTATTCCAGCAGTTTCACCCGTTCCTTTTCCGAGTTCATGAATTTATGTGTCTTGTGTAGTTCGCGTTTCATATTCTTGGGATTTTAATTTTCTAAATGATGGTATTCTAGTTGTCGAATACCGTCCCATAAGTCATGGATCGAGAGATTTTCCATTTTTAAAGGCGAATTTTTATCATTTAAAAGACCTATCTCTAGAATTTTTTCACACATTTCAACTCCCGTTCAGGCATTTCCGTTCGACCTTGGTCAATAAGGACTGGATGTCGTACGCTGAAATTCATAGAATCTTTCAAATCCTTTCTATGCCTATTGTGGAGCACCACTATTAATGAGCAAACATCCTTTTCTGAGCTCCGATCACTGAAGTTGCAGATGTGTCCTTTAAAGTTTCTCATTTTGAATCATTAGAAAATACAATAGAATGCTAAATAATGCTTCCTTCTGGAACAAAATAAACCTAACCCTACTATTTTCCGCCGATTTCTTACTTACCATTGGAGTCAGGACTCTTTTGCTTGGCTGCATTGCAATTCTTTGTAGATACTACATTTTTTTATATAATTTGTAATATCAGCATTCATATCGGCCCAAATAGTCCTTTTTTCCGCCTCCTTTTCCATTTCTCAATGACTAAGTGTATTCTTTGTAATACATCTCGCGTTTAAACTGTCTTATATCACCCGTTTTGGATCCTTAGATCATTCGCAATGGATAGTAAATCTTTGTAAGGAGGGAAAATATTTGTTTCTGAGTTTCTTTCCCAACCATGTGCTATTCGGGGTTTCAATGCTTTGAGAGGCCCTATCTTTTTGGGTTTTCTTTATTATAAGTTCTATCCTTTCTTCTCTGACTGATAATGTGTCTTGTACGTGATCCATATGAATTTGTACTTTCATGACTATCTAAGTATCCTGTGTTTGCAATTGTTAGTCGTTACTCGGAAACAAATATCATTCGAAATGAATGTCTTGACAGCCTTAGAAATGATCATCTGCAATTTCTTTTTTATTCAGTGGTATCCATCATTTGGAATCCGTACCAGAACTTATTCAACTTCTTATACAACCCATCTCATAGCTTAATCTCTTTATATTCTCCATTTGTGAAAATTAGGCTCCGTTGTAGAAATAATCAAAGTTGGATGATCATTTCAACTCAAATATATTGTAATTGCGTTGTTTCAGAATATGGATCCACAGAAATCAAGCAAAAATAAAGAGGTTTTTGGACGGGTACAACACTAAATACAAATTAAGAAGAACTTACGATTTTGACACAAGATGGATGTTCCATTTTATTTTGACGTGGGTCACGTGATCTCTTCCTATTATAGGGGTGTCATTATTTTAATTTTTAGTTAAAAAACTACCGGACCTATTTTGCTGAATTTTTTGTTTATATATTTTATGGGATAATTTGAATATTTCCTAAAATTTTAGAAGCAATTTGTGAATTTTTACTTCGTTAACAAATGTTTGAAAAATGGGGTCCCATAGGGATCAATATATTTCATCTTTTCAACCCGGTTTCAATCCAAAATTAATTGGGTGATATTCTTCATTTACATTCCCATATGTGCCACAGACCGTCTCAACAACCTACTGAAATTTCATTTTGATAAAGTCATTTATACGGCAGTTATCGTGCAAACGGACGGACAGACAGACAGAATGACCAAAGTAAAAAACACTTTTCGACTATGTTTTAAAGTGTTACAAACGCCCAATTAAATCTTCCATAGCATTATGCAGACGATATTTTTTTTCGCAAATTTATTGGAGGAAAATGATATCATATTGCTAAGCAACAGAATTAAATTCAATGAGATCCTATAACAGACAATTTTATTAAATCTTTTCCCAGTTAAATAATTAAAAATTGCATATAAAAATAAAGTGGATCCCAATTGCAGTTATGACTGGATTACACCACTACGGCTTTCAGGCTGAAAGGTTAGAGATAATTGATATTTTCAAATTCCTAAGTCTTCTATTTTATTTTGTAAATATTTTTCAAACTCAGATATTGTGTTTAGCCAACTGTTGTAACAGAATAAAGACGGCACGTGTATATCTTTTAATAGCATTAGGGCATTCATTTTGGCATATATTGATCCAGTTTTATATTTTTTGTAAATTTATTTACAAGCACAATGAATTTTAAGTTTTTTTACTATATATTCCGTACAAAGAACGAATATACTGCTACTATATCGATATGATAATAATCGATATCGACGTAACTTTGAAGCCAGTCTCTATATGTTGTGGGCTAATGTGTAATAAAGGTATTCTTACTGCAAACTAAGTGTGCTTGCTACACATAACCCTGCGTGAGAAATGCCAGGTTAACGTGGCAAATAGGTATAACTTACAAATAGGCATCTATACAACGATGACTTAATTGAAAGTATTATACTTTAATTAAATTTTAGAATACCAATAACTTTCAACTATTCAATTATTTTGATTGTTCATAATTAGCATACAAACGAGTTGTTCCCATTTATTTCCGCTACCTTTTTGGTAATTTCAACGGTTCCCCCAGAAGACCCCGCTCCCTCGGCTTTAAAGCCTCTGATCCTGGCCACGCCTCTGGCCTGTTGTTGTTGAGACCCAGACCGTCCGACCTACCAGAAAGGACGCCTCTGGCCTGTGTATTAGCGAGGCCGAAGTTTCTGAATGTGAAAGCTGTGGTCGTCTATTTTTACATAGTTCGACAAATAAATGGCGTTTATTTTGTGTACAAATGACAAAACTCTGGATTACTGAAATTCTTCTTAAGTAAAGAATTTAATTAAATATCTATATAAATAAAATTGAAAATTTGTCTGTCTGCCTGTCTGTGTATCCCATCATCACGGGAAAACGGCTGAACCGAATTGGATGAAATTTTGTGGGTAGCCTTAAAATAGACTCCCATAGATTTTGTCCAAGTTTCGAGTTTCTAAGACCAGGGGTTATCGAGATATTAATGAAAAACGGAACTTTTTCCTAGGAGTTCTACTCTCTATCTCTGTAGTTTATCCAAACGGAAAGAATGAAAATCGTTTGTTTAAAACGTCAGCGTGAATTAAAACTTTATATCTGAGTTTGGTGTAGGATTTTTGCGTTACTCACTATCTAAAAGCATGAATTGTTTGAAACATAAATTTAAATGGAAAATTTAACTCCATGGTTTATTTCTTACAAGCATTTACTCAACAATGAAAAATATAAAGAAATCAAAAAGGGATGTAAAAAAATATTTTTTAAACGAACGGTTTGATTTTTCTTTTCATTATATTAATTACGGACTGCCTACATCACTTTCCTTTATTTCGGCAAAGAGTTTTCAAGCTTATACTCGTGTATTGTGTTTAGCTAATAAAATCATATATACAATTTTAGTGTTTTCATTTCGTAATACACAAACGGGATCAGGATGTTTTATTCAGATATTCAAATTCGGAGCTACGAATTTGGCCGGATATCGGTAACTTGGAAACGTTTCTTAAACGTTGCCAAATTGACGGAAATGTCGCTAATTTTTGTAAAAACGACGTAAATCAATGAAATTTATTTTGTTTTGTTAGAAGAGAGTACTGAAATGATGTTTGGTTTGCATTTGTCTGTCAGTTCAATCGTCCTGCTTAGTAACACATTCAGCGAATTTTTAAAATGTCACCAAATTGATAAAATGTTTGTAAATCCATAAAAATATCATGAAATTGATAAAATTTCTCTTAATAAATGAAATTAATTGTGTTTTGTTAGGGGATAGTATTGTGATGATGTTTCGTCAATATGTCGCAAAATGGGACTGTCAGTTCTATAGTCCCACTTGATGATAAATTTGGCGATTTTTTAAATTGTCGCTAAATTGACGAAAATGTCGCCAAACCTTCCATGGAGATATAATTATTCCTACGATAAGATTTCCATCAATTCATTTGAAACAAATGATATGTCGTTTAGCAACGGATGTAAACCCAGTGTGATTATGCGGCATACGATTTTTATTAAATCTTTTTCGATTTGAATACTAAAGATATGTATGTAAAATAAATTTCATTGACATTGCATTTTTGATTGGATAATATCAATTACGGTCTTCAGGTTTAAACATTATTATTATTGATATTTTCAGAGACTGTTAATTCAGGGATTATTGATATTTTCAAGTTAATATGTCATTGTTTTATTATGACAAAAATTGTTGAAACTCATATATAATACGTAGTATAAGTAATCTGCTACAAATGCACGGGTATATCTTCTAATCTACGAGAATATAAGTAGTACAGATATATAGGCATACATTTTGATATATATTGGCATATATTGGAATCAATTACGACCTTCTGGTATAAAAATTACGGGGATTATTGATATTTTCAATTTATTACGTCATCTGCTTTATTTCAGCAAAGATTTTTCAGACTCATATTGCAATCTTCTACTAACACACAGGCATATTTTCTAATCTGCGACAATATAAATAGTACGCGGATATATATATATATATATATATATATATATATATACATTCCCATATAATTTTAGTGCTTTCATTCTGGCATATATTGGAATCAATTACTGGTTTATTGATATTTTCAATTTATACATGTAATCTACTAATACAGGTTATATCTTCTAATATTCGAGTATATAAGTAATACGAGTCCCATACAGTTTTAGCGCTTTTATTAACACTTTACAACAAAGTTGACGACTTTGTTCATTCTGTCTGTCTGTCCGTTAGCACGATAACTGCCGTAAAAATGACTTAATCAAAATGAAATTTTAGTATGTTGTTCAGACGGTCTGTAGGACCTATGGCAATATAAATGAATAATATCACCCAATTAGTTTTGGATTGAACCCGGGTTGAAAAAATGAAATACATTGAACCCTATGGGACCTCATTTTTCAAACATTTTTTAAGCGAATTTGAAATTCACACATTGCTTCGAAAGTTTTAGAAAATATTAAAATGATCCCATAAAATACATAAAAAAAATTTCAGTAAAATACGTTAGATAGTTTTTTAAATAAAAATTGTTTAATATAGGGAGAAAAACAAATTTCAATTAAATTCTGACTCTTGCTATATTCTCCAGCAAGAACAAAGAGATATATTTAATAATAAATATCTTTCCAAGAGTTTAATTATTTTTTTTTATCATGCACATGAGTAAATTATTTTCAAAAATGATAACCAGGTAGGTCATATAGTACGAAAGATAGAATCGATACCGTTATAAGTAGAAATGGGTGAATAACACTTTTCTCGAATTCGAGGATTCTAATCAGGCTGTGTAGAGTTAGTGAGTTTGTCGCCAATGTTAATTTGACGCAAATGAGCGCTATTTTGTAAAAATGTTAAAATATTACATAAAATAGTTCTTCCCTTCTGCTGGACTGTCAAACTGTGGGTTGCAATCAGAAATAATGTTGCCATCCGCAAACCCAGCAAGCTTTTAATATAACTAGAAATTTATATATTTTAATTTTCTACTATGAGCCAACGGCTCTACCGTGCTGAAAACACCGGTCTCGTTAGATCACCGAAGTTAAGCAGCATCGGGCGCGGTTAGTATTTGGGTGGGTGACCACCTGGAAACACCGCGTACTGTTGGCTCATTTCAGTCGACGTGGTGGCCGAACGGTCAAGGCGAGCATTTCCAGCGATTGATCGGCCGCCACATTGTGGGTTCGAGTCCCACGTAAGACATAGATGTTGTGTGTTGTGGGCGCAGTGTGTTTCGCCCCCCTCTGGCGCGCTTGGGGCAACGTCCCTGGCCAACCCCCAACGACGGCTAAATGGTTCACTATTTCGGCCGTACATAGAGCAAAAAGACGTCAGTCTAGTGCCTGGCCATTCGGGGAAAAAAAAAATTCTAAAATGTTTGAATGAAATTCTAGCACAAATTCAAAATGTTTATGTTTAAGTGTGATTTTTGACAAGGGGGGGGGGGGGCGTATTGGCATGCATTTCATTAGTATTCCTATTTTTCAAATGTTTGTAAAATATATTTAAACTTTAAATGTTATTAAATTTATTTTCTAATCTACATTTTATACGTGTTTTAATATTTATTAACTGCGCAGGCTCTTTTTTAGCAACTGCAGCAAATGATACAATTCACAGAGAGATAAAATAAAAAAAAATATTTCCTATTGATAAACATGTTCACTTTTCATGTGTAATATCATGCTATAAATTGGGTGACATCATTCTCGTGGATCTAGCTCGTTCCATTCATGAAAAAAGATACTTTGAGTAATACTTTTGTATTTGAACGCCAATAGTCATTTATCTGTTGTAAGAATAACTTACTTCTCCATCCATAACGCTTGGCTAGATTTTGGCGACGAATTTAGTGGAATGTCGCCAACTTGCCGATTTTTCTAAATGTTGCTAAATTAACCCGCCAAATGACTAAAAATGACGCTAAATTAATGAAAATGACGACTCATTAACGAAAATTCAATTTCTTGGAAAGAATATAAATATCTACTATAAAAATAATCTATTTTTTTTACTATAAAAGTAGTAAATTCATTGCATTATATAAGGAAAGTCATGTGCTGCCCACATAATTTTTTTTTTACGCAATTACGATATTTCCTATTTTAAATGAAGAAATATTCATTGATTTTACATATAGAGGCAGACGATTTATATTACAATGGCGTTATTTGAATAAAGTTCATGTAGTGTAACTAGCATAGAGGTAGAAAGGAGATAAAACTCCATGGAAGAAATGCTTAAAAATGCCATAATGTTTTGAGAATTATATGTAGGTGTCGCTAGTGCTAGTAAAGTGGTTGCTATTGCTAATTGATACAGCAGAAAGGCGTAGTATTTAGTATATGTATTTTTGATTAGTTTTAAATTAAGAGTTAACTAATTATGAGTATAATTAACTAACATTTTGTCATAGTAATAGGGTAGAGTACAGAATCTATGGAGACAAAAATAAATTGAAAGGTAAAATAATTTTGAATGAGTAGGAATATTCGTTATTGTTTCAGTTCTAACTTGCATTGCGTTAATTATTTACTTTTACAAAACTGACAGTTTAAAAAATATTTTAGGTCTTTCGCCATAGAAATTCCTGCAATGCAGCTTATCCCAGCGCCACCTAAATTATGGTCTTACACAATATTGGCGTTTTCTTAATGTGGAGTTTTAACTCCTTACTTTTACTTCCATGGTTACTGGCATTGTATTTTTTGATTGTCTTTTTTGAAGTTTTAAGTTTTCAGATATAATAAAGTAGCAGCGATTTCCCGGCGTTGCTCGGGATTTATCATGCAAAACTATGATAAAAATTACACCGGAACATATGAGGCCGATTGTGATATGTTACCGCTGAATGTATCGCATTTTAGAGATGTTGAAATATAATTAAAGTGTTGGAAAGTGTTTCATAATCAATGTTTTATGCATGATTGATCTTTCTTTTGATTTCTTAATACTTTTCGTTGTTGAGTAAGCCTGTAAGAAATAAACCATGGTGATAGTTTCCATTCAAATACATATCTCAAACCTACGATTTTCAAAAGTGTCTAATAGGTTCAATAAACTCCCACAAAACTCTAAGATTTAATTGAGATTTAATAGAGATTTAATTGAGTTTCACGTTTTATACCCACAATGTCCAACCTTTTTCGTTGTGAATCATGGAGTTAGAGAGTAGAACTCCTAGGAAAAAGTGTAATTTTTCACTAATATCTCGAGAACTACTGGTCGTAGAAACTCGAAACATGGCCTATGTTTTAAGTGGAGCGATTTCAGGACTACCAAGACAAATTTCATGAAATTCGGTTCAGCCGTTCTCCAGTTATGGTGGATCATATATACATACACACTTTTCTTCTTTATATATATAGATTACTGTGATATTTTAAAAAATATCAGCGCTGAATGTATCACAATTTAGAGACGCTTAAATAAAATGACATTTCCAGTTGGAAAGTGTTTTATAATCAATGCTTTATGCATGATTGAACTTTCTTGTTTTGCATATATTGGTTCAATGTAATATTTTTTGTACATTTGTTTGCAAAAAGAGACCAGCATGTTTTATTCTTCAGATTTGCCCTTGAAGATAATTTTGTATAGCCAGAACAGATATTCTTAAACTCCTTTCTAGGAGCATTCAATTAAATATTTTAATAGAATATTTTGATTAACAATGTCATTTGGTATACTATAGGGAATACTATAGGATCGTGAATTTTAAGTTTCTTTTTATTTTATACTCCATACAAAGAACGGGTATACAGCTAGTTAAATATATTTTTTGGATAAAATTTTGTTTTTAATTATTTAAAATTCCGTATTCTTTTGCCGTCCGTGGATTTAATATTTCAGGATTTCAGCACGGAAAGGTCTACACTTTTTTTCCGTTTTTAACGAGCATTTATTATGGAAGAGGGTTACATAAGTTTCTTTTGCTAAGTTTAATAAGTGAATCTTAGCCCACTACACCGGGCTTAACCCCCCCCCCCCCATTTCATACCTTTCCAGGGCCATAACCAAACACGAAATTGCAGAGAGGTTGGAGGGAAATTCCAGGGGGTTCAACAGTCTTGAATATGAGGCTCAATTGGAAGGGCTAACCCAAAACGCAATTAATCATAAGCATTTATAAACCATAATAGTTACTATTATATATTTCCATTCATATAAATTATTAACAAATAATTGCATATTTATATTTGCAAGCTAAGAGCTGATTATTCATATACATATAGCTACTATACATCGATATATAATAATTATAATATAATTGATTTTAATGTAAGCGTTAACTAGTAATAAATCTGTTAATAATGTGAAAAACCCAGACCACAAGACAGATCCGAAGGCTTACTGTAGCTAAATGTGTGGCCGGGCTGTTAATGTGTAGAAACATTCTGAAATGTTACTACAAGTTAATGCTTAATATTAACTCTTACCTACTTAACAGTTGATTTGGACTCTATATAGTGTATAATAGTGAACTCCACAGTAATACAAAAGTATCCTAAATACTATATTGTCATCATTTTCAGATATTTTTAAATTAAATATGTAAATAAATGGATCATGAGTATAATCACACATTCAGCTAAAATAAAAAAATCTTTTAAACGAAGTCATTTATAAAAAAAAAATCTCAAATACTTTTTTATGCAAAATTTAAATAACATTTTATATGAAATTTCATATCACTACTAAAAATTTACTATTTTTATTAGGAGGGGCTGAGTATACCTCTTGGGGGGGAGGTTAGCCCCCTTTGTCCCCTGCCTGGCTACGGCCCTGTACCTTGCGTTAACTTAACAAGTTGAGCTCGCTCTCAGACTGCTCAGACTTTGACCCCTCGATGAATCAGAACCGTAATAAGCTGGTCACAAAGTCTGAATGGAAGAGTTCGTTCGTTCAAAAGAGAAAGGATATCTTTTGGTGGATTCGGTTTACTTCCCCCTCCCACACACCCACCTCATTCCAAAGAAAGTAAAGTCAACTCCTAAGAGAATCTGTCTGGGTCCTCAGTTGTGGATGTGATGGCGTTTGTGCGGCCACGTTCATTTCTCTCCCTGAGACCAGATGCGCAGCCGACAGGTGGCACGAGCGACATCCACGATTGATTTTTGTGCTCCAGAGAAATCGATTCGGGGAGAGGAGAGAGTGCCCCCCCCCATTACTCTCAAAAAGAAAACAGGGCTCCGAATAGTCCAAGCGCCCGTGCCGTTGCCCATGATGACAATAAGATTGGACTGTGTGGACGCATGCGACAGGACGTGCCATAACAAAAACGGCTGTTTCTATGCACAGCTTCTGGAGATTTTGTAAGGTAGTAGCCTCACTCCATAGAAAGGTCGGAAAATGTCTCGTATTGATCAGGGTTTAAACTTACGCCCTTTGATGTGTGTTTTCTTTCTGTATTGAAAACAACAAATAGGGCTTCCTCTTTTCAGACCTAGCCAAAGAGCCCTAAATAACTCATCACCATCATATGGTTGAAACTAACCTTTTATAGATATTGTCAAGAATCGTGGGTGTATACAGAGGATACAAGAACGAGTTCAAGATTTTGGATAAGTTACAGTTCACCCGTTTACAACGTTTATTCACAAGCACACAGTAACAGGAGCAATATACAATCAAACAGGAGTTAAATTAAATGCTCTACTCATTTCACAGAGTAAGCGATCATATTCTCAAAATACTGACAAAAGTCACAGTTCACAGTAGCTCGTATAGTGTACTCGTCCATTGAACTCCAACGGAGTGATGAGTCCTTTTTAGAGTCTCTCTATCTGGAAATATCCCTGTCTGGAAATATCTCTGGAAAAATCTCTTTAGAAATCTCCAAAATCATCTAATATCTCCTAGAGACTAATCGTTATTTCGTGAAGTTTCTGGATCATTTTGGAAGACTGAAATTCTTCTGACTCGAAATTCTAACAACGTGAGGACGTCGTGAGTGACGTCAGGGAAATAATGTTCGTACCCCACTGTCTTCTGAAGAAAACATTCCGATGGCATCGTTTGGTCTGCGATAGAGACGAAAAACAAGTCGAGGGAAGCCAGTGAGAGAATATGACACGTTCGCAACAATACTCATCCAATGGCGTATGCTGTAATAACAATACGATTTGGTACGGCGCCACCATATCAAATTTCTCGACAAAAACCCTCCCCTAGTTACAATTACATCTCTAAAATCGCAGTGTCATTATCTCAAAACACCCAATGCAATGACGAGAGCTGGAAAACTTATCTCTACTCATTCGAACCTGCTGAATCCAAATCTGAAATCAACTTTTTCAAATAAACCCTTCAAAATGGAAAAATAATGTGGCCTGTTTTGATATTTTTAACACTTTACAACATAGTTGTGTGTTAAGTGTTTATGACTTTGTTCATTCCGTCTCTGTCTGTCCGTTCGCACGATTATTGCCGTAAAATTGATTTTATCAAAATGAAACTTTAGTATGTTGTTGAGACGGTCTATGGGACATACGGCGTGTCAACGAATAATATCACCCAATTAGTTTTGGATTGAAAGCGGGTTGGAAAAGTAAAATACATTGAACCCCATTTTTCAAACATTTTTTAAGCGACGTTAAAATTCACACATGGCTTCGAACATTTTAGAAAATATTTAAATTATTCCATAAAATATATAAAAAAATTTCAGTAAAATAGGTTAGGTAGTTTTTTAAATAAAAATTAAAATAATACCGACACCCCTATAATAGGAAGAGAAAACGTGACCCACTTCAAAATAAAATAGGGCATCCATCTTTTTTCCCAGAAACAAAATCGTGAATTTTAAAGTTCTTTTAAATTTATATTGACTGCAGCATCCGTTCTACAACCGCTTTATTTTTGCGTATTTTCTGTGCATCCATGTTCTGCGCCCAAGGGATGAAACTATTTTTGAGTACAAATGATCATCCATCTTTGGTTATTCCTACAACGGAGCCTCCTTTTAATGGTTGCCAAATGTAAACAAACGATTGTGAAATGAGTTATACAGGAATGGCTGAATTTTTTTCACGCAAAATTATTGAACGGCGAAGTCTGTAATAAAAGTGTATGAATGAAATATTCATTGCTTTTGTATAGAGAGCCAGACGATTTCTATTTCGATGACGTCATTTGAATCAAGCTCATTCTTCCTGATGAGGTTTAAGTTTTCAAGTAAAGGAAATGATTGTAGCAAAGAAATATCACTGCTGAATGTATCGCATTTTAGAGATGCATTTGATTCGAGTTGCAAAGTGTTTCCTAATCAATGCATGATTGATCTTTCTCGTTGTGTTTATAACCTCAGTCCGAAGGCGTCGCCACAACATAATGCGTTTCTATTTATTAACACTTTACAACAAAGTTGAAAAGTGTTTATGACTTTGTTCATTCTGTCTGTCTGTCAGCACGATAACTGCCGTAAAAATGACTTAATCAAAATGAAATTTTAGTATGTTGTTCAGACGGTCTGTAGGACCTATGGGAATATAAATGAATAATATCACCCAACTAGTTTTGGACTGAACCCGGGTTGAAAAAATGAAATACATTGAACCCTATGGGACCTCATTTTTCAAACATTTTTTAAGCGGATTTAAAAGTCACAAATTGCTTCGAAATTTTTAGGTAATATTCAAATTGTTCCATAAAATATATAAAAAAAATTCAGCGAAATATATTCAGTAGTTTTTTAAATAAAAATTAAAATGATAATAACACCTCTTATATGAAACGATCACGTGACCATGATATGAAAGTATCACATGACCCACTTCAAAATGATATATGGCATCCATCTTGTCTTAAAATCGTGATTTTTAAAGTTCTTTTTATTTCATATTGAATGTTGTATCCGTCCTAAAACCACTTTATTTTGGTTTAAATTCTGTGCATCTACATACTAAATCAACGCAATTACAATATATATGAGTTTAAATGCTCATCCAAATTGGATTATTTCTACAACGAAGCCTATTTTTCACTTATGTAAAATGTAAACAGCAAAATATGTAGGATGAGTTGTATAGAAATTGCTGTATTTTTTTAACGCAAAAGAATTTAGCTCATGGAGTCTGCATAGCTGATATGAAAGAAATATTCATTGACTTTACCGAGAGAAGGACGATTTTTTGCGATGAAGTTTTAAGCATAGAGTTAAATTACTTGTAGCTCCATGGTCTTAATTTTTAAATAAAATAAATTATTATATAGTATTGTGATGAATGACATGAATGGGAAATTATTTATGAATGAAATGCTGCTTTTTTAGAGAGAGCCAGACGTGTTATTTTTTCTATGACGTCATTTGAATGAATTTCAGTGGTTTTCGATGAAGTTTTTAAATATAATAAATTATCGTGGTATTCTGATAATTCTAAAATTATTATCGAGTAATATATCACATTTTAGAGATGTTTAAACCAGGCAATTTATATTTCAATGCCGTCATTTAAAGGAAGTTCATTTTTTTCGATGAAGGTTTGAGTTTTCAAATATAATAAATCAATGTAGTATTGTGAGAAGTTTTAAAATATTACCGAGGCATGCATTGCATTTTAGACATGTTTAAATAAAATTGCATTGCTGTTGGAAAGTGTTTCATAATCAATGCTTTAAGCATGATTGGTCTTTCTTGTTGATAATCCAGTTGCATGGTCATGAGAAATGAATAATATCTGAAGAAATAAAAGGAAACATATATTCAGCTAATGGAGTGACAGATGAGACCCCCTCCATGATTCAGCTGGCTAGGAAAGTGAATATTGAGAGGCCATTCCAATATAGAAATTCAGAATACGCATATTTAAAGCAGGGAGTGAGAAAGACATCTTCCAATTCACGTTTCAAACAATACAATGGATGCGAACTGTGTTTGGAGGTAGATGGGCGGAATAGTATGACCCATAAAGTTGTTCTTTCAGGGTATGACCCAAAATTGAAAATGTTTGAGGTCGATAAATGGGTTCGTTAGAGGGCCCGGGGGAGCGTAAGTGTATTGCGTTGCGTGAGGGGTTGGTATATAATATGTATGTTTTGATAGGGAATCGTATAAGAAATAATAATATGAAATGGGATGCTCGCATGTTTCTTTTGGATTTGGGAGTGGATGATCCCGGTTCCTGTTCCCTATGCATGGCCGTGGGATTCTTCCTAGTATATAACACGACATCAGTAACATTATTAATGACCATTACTATTAAATCTCTTGCATATTGCGGTGGAATGGATATTAGTATGCAGTTGGATGTAATGCGCGTTTCTGCATGACCCGCTTTCTACACTAGGATTCTTCACTGATATCATCTTTCTGTAGTGTTGTTTCTGTAAGTTGTTCCTATGGACTCGTTTATTTTAATAAAGGGCCTTATAGTAATGAAGTTGCGAATCCTGAACCTGGAGAGACATTGCAACATGACTGCTTCTTATACGAATCCCTATCAAAGCATAGATACTATAAAAAGCCCGCACTGGACGCAAATCGTAGGTCCTCTGGCAAATCAATGTGTCGAGTTTAATACCTCAAACATTTTATTTCAAGTTTTCAATTTCTGCTCATAACATGGAAGAAAAGGAACTCCCTTTTTATGGGTCACCCGTCTCTAAAGAAAATTTCCCTTGTTTTAAAGGCGAATGTGAAGATGTCGCCCTAACTCCATGCTTTAAGTAATCGTATTCTAAATGTTTAAACATAGCCACCTTTATCTAAAATGCCTGGTCTTTCCTACGAGAAAATAGGCAACATCTCAGCTCAAAAATGACGGCTAGGTGGTGCTAGTTATCATCTAAAACAACGTTCTTTTTTTCCATTTGAGTACGTCTTTTACCTAGGAGGATAGTTATTTGATTTTAATCTTGTTTTCAAATTTTTTGACTTTGATTTTTTCGTATTTTTAAATTGTAATAGCTAACTTTTACTATAGTTTATTGTGGAGTGCCTTTTTGTACACCCAATAGCATGAAAGAATGTATAAGTCTTTTTGAATTTCCCTCAGAAGTCAATCGTCAGGAGAAAGGGATTAAAACAGAGACTTTTCAGGAAAAGTTTGTATACTTGTATAATCTTGGCATACATTAAACTATTAAACTCTATTATGAGCAATGGATCCAAAAAGAACCGTCACTGCTATGCTAGTTGACACAATCAAACATGGCAAATATTGGCTGTGGTTTATATACTTTGTGTATAATACTATAAATTTAAAATTTTCTTTCAACATTTCATATTGATGTCCATAAAGAATTATTTTATGTTTGTTTACATCTTATGGTATGCACATTCAAATCAGATTTAATTTTACAATAACACTGAGCGAAGCTGGAATTTCTATCTAACAATGAATCTATCAATGTATCTATCAAGATATCAAATTTACATCGTCTACGGTCTTTTAAATTCTCATCTTGTTCTAGCGGTTACCGCTAGATGGCGATACTTAACATCTTTTGTAGGTGTATCGTGATTTCTACTCTTTAACAATAGAAAAAAGGGAAATGGCCAGGCATTTTAGATAACAGTGGCTCTGGTTTAAATTAGGATAAGCTCTCCCTATTAACTTTCCTGTTGAGCTGAATAATGCATGTTGCGATGACCTCCGTGGAGCATCCGCTTTCGCTCTGATTCGCCCTCACCTGGGACGCGTTTCTTTCAGTTAGGGTGCTTCACCGATAGCCAGAGTTCAAGAAAATTCGGGAATTTTGGAAACTGGGATGGAAAGAAACGAATGGACGCCTTTCTTAGAGGCTTAGGCTCATTCAGAGTTGGGCAGTACTGAAAATACATTTCCAAAATGCATTTGTGTTCTGTATTTTAAACTGAAAAAATTAAGTATTTTGGTAATCTATCGAAAATACATTTTCAGAGTGTTTTGTATTTTCAAAATACATTTCTTCCGATTTCAAACCATCGTGTTTAAACCGCGAATGAACGAGTCCCAAAAGAGAAAAAGGCTGATGAGTCATTGAATTTGTTTCTAGGGGTTAATCTGAACATCCTTTTTCAAAGATGTTAATTAATATGAAAAAATATACTTTCTGTTATAAACGTTGCGTTGATATCGGAATTATATAATGACGTTGTTTGGTAGATGGCTTTTTTCAGTTTGTGTGCTTAAAGCAAAGGGGCGAGAAGAGAACTTGAAGTTGCATCCTTTGTAGAAACAGAAGCAATCCAAGTGCTGCGTTTGTTCTCCAGTGAATTCATTTATTTTCTTTATTTATTTTTACTTTATTAACTTAAAATTTCAAAGAGTTTAGTCTTTTAGGTCATACGTTTTCAATACATTCTAACCCTTTTAAAATGCCAATGTTAATATTTAACAAACACAAAATGTTTGCTTATTTCCAATAAAATGCATACATAAATATCGCTTTTCACTGAAAATTCAATCTAGTCCAATACACAGCAATGTTTCATTTTTTTAATGTATTTTGTATTTGAATGCATTTTGAAAATACATGTATTTTGTATTCGGAATTTTTTTAATTTGAAAAGTATTTTGTATTTTGTGCCTTGAAACCTGGGTATTTTGTATCAATGTATTTTGCTCAACTCTGGGCTAATTCAACACCTTAATGATGAATCGCCATTTGGAAAAATCTTTGCATTCATTTAAAGGCAAAGTCTATTGAAATAAATTTTTGAAAATTTAAAATGACAAATATTTTGTGGAAAATGGGCAAATTATGGAAGTCACAAAATGACTAAAATGTTAGTGGGATTTCTTATTTTCGATTAATGTAAATGCAAATGAATAGGAAGGAATGAATTACTTTGTAACAAGTATTTCATCGTTCGAAGGGTTTTCACTTTTGAAATGTTTACACATTAAATTGCAGTTTATATGTGGAATTCATTTCCATCTTTTATATAAAAAGAAAGTCACATCTTTTAAATATTTTCTTGGATCTTTCCGTTTCCCCTGCTTCAACTATTCACGATTCTTCACACAAAAAATAAATATTATTTTAGGGTCATACCCATTTTTTTTACGATGCAAAATGCAATGACTCAAAATTCCTACATTTTGTAAACTTTCAAAATTCAGGTTTTCTCCGTCTTTGCAACTGCAACTCTGTCGATAACTCGAATTTGGGGAATATTGTAATACGTGCGTACTCCCAAGACCATTAAAGAGGATAGAGGGAAAAGAACGTATTGTCATTACTAGGGCACCTTCTCCTTCAATGCAAAGACAGTCCAATTATGTTCTTCTAACACTAAAACATTCAGTATTTTGCTATTAACGATTAAAATGAGTCCTATGCTACTCAAAATAAAACCATAAAAGAATTGTATTTGGATATGACCCAAATTTTAAGAAACAATGGAAACGCTAACATGGAAATGACCTACATTCCATTCAATTCATTTAAATTTTTCTTGGACCCTTTTGATTGAATAATCCGTCATTCTTATATGGGTCATTTCTATGGGATCTATTCTACTGTTCCTTAAAGTTCTGTTCATGTCCAAATACAATTCTTTTAGGGGCGTCCCACGGTTTTATTTGGAGTCGCATATGACCAAGTGTGACAGCTAAATATTAATTCTAATTCTTCAGCGCATTTTACTAAAACCATGTCACTTAAAAAGTTTTTTTTATAATATTTTATTTTATACTTTTTTAGTCTTTTGCGATTTTGTAATCCGTGTTTCGTCCAATATCCAATTCAACCTTTTAAAAATCTTTTATTGAATGCGTCATGACTCTGATGTCTGTTTCGACTTCTTGGATGGCATTTTTACCACACCTCCCTACGTCCTAAACATCTGAAATTGGGTACACAGTTTTGTTCAGTGGAACATTTTAAGCTATTCAAATAGACGGATCCTCGAAAAATAAAACCAGCATTTCCCCCCGCCCCCCTTCTGCAAAATGGCTCTCGAAAAATCTCCTATTTACATAATCGCATAGTTGTAAAATTATTAAGAGGAGTTCAATATGCGGCCTCACTTTAATATATATATATATATATATATATAATATTTTGAAAATTATTTTCGCTAAAAATATGTAACTTTAGTTAATTTAATACTATGATTTGAGTCCACTTTTAATGGTGTTAGTGGTATACTCATTTACGCATTTCTTCTGTGAATCACTTTTTTAATAAAAAAAATTTCATCTATGATTCCTGTTCATCCTGTTTACCTTTTATTAATGGTTGCCCTGTCTCCTTCTCTAACTCACTGGACAAATTTCAGTGGCCGCCACTTCAAATATTGGTTCCACCTCTAATTCCATGGTTCATTTTCTTCTACTTCTAACGAATGCATCTCGACTTTTTTCATCCATTTCCTTCTGCTCGCTTGGACTCCACGTGTACAAGGTTCCTGCCCCATGAAACACGATAGTGCTTGATTTCTTAGTCGTTTTTGAATTTTTCCTCTTTTAATGCTTGGAGTCTAAGTTATGGTATCTATAGTAAATGACTATTGCCATTTCTGAAAGAAGCATGTGTTTGAGTTAATTAGAGTTAGATGCTCAGACCTGATGATGAATCTAGTCTAATCAACCTCTAACTGCTTTGGTGATTTTGTAATTTTAATATTTCGTTATTACATCTTTCTAATACACACACACACACACACGTGTAATTGAATATTATTATTTTACTTATATTATATGTACCTAAAGATTGATTATTAATAGAAAATGTTATGTTTTTTCGAAGTGAACTATTTCGAAAAGAGCTTTTCCACGTGCAATTTTTTTTTTCCTATTTTCATTCCTCTCCTTTGAAATTTGTTGATTATCTTTGTCTTTATGACCTGCATTACGTTTTATAATTTCCTCTTTGTGATTGAATTTCCTTTATTTCATTGTATTTCATTGTATTTTGTAGGCAAATTTTAAGATAGTGTATTATGAGTTACTACTTACATTCTACCATTCGATTTACAATTTTATATATATATATATATATATATATATATATATATATATATATATATATATATATATATATATATATATATATATATATATATATATATATATCAATTTCATATATAAGAATTTCATATATAAGAGAAAACAAATTTAATCATACACGCAGCAGGACTTTTGATTGGAATGATTCTGGGGAGAGAGGAGAGGGATCCACTTAAATTGGATGAAAGGTTGTATCGTCGTCTCAAGTACGTATTGAAGACCCAGACCGTCCGACTCGTCGGAAGACTTGAGCAACTGTTTGGACGGCCGAAAGGACGTACGTGTGTGAAATTTCAAGAAAATCGGCTTCAAGATTTGACCCAAATAAACAAACAGAGAAACCAATCTCAATAAAGCAGTGTAAAAACAAAATATAGATGCTACACAATATCATACAATAATATTCAAGTAGAACGGATTGATGTATATATTGGACCTATAGGAAATGAAAATCTCTATAATCGAGCAAAATGAGAAATCATACATACTATAATAAAAACGATTAATATTGCAAATTTACAAAATCACATACAGAAAGATACATGGAAAACCATATTGAAAACAAGAAAGATCAATCATGCATAAAGCATTGATTATAAAACACTTTCCAACTGAAATGCACTTTTATTTAAACACCTCTAAAATGGGATACCTTCAGCGCTAATATTTTTTAACATTTTACAGCATAGTTGAAAAGTGTTTATGACTTTGTTCATTCTGTCTGCTTGTCCGTTAACACGATAACTGCCGTAAAAATGACTTTATTAAAATGAAATTTTAGTATGTTGTTCAGACAGTTTGAGGAATCTATGGCAATATAAATGAATAATATCACCCAATTAGTTTTGGTTTGAACCCGGGTTGAAAAAATGAAATACATTGAACGTTATGGGACCTAATTCCTCAAACATTTTTTAAGCGAATTTAAAATTCACAAATTGCTTCGAAAATTTTAGGAAATATTCAAATGATCCCATAAAATATATAAAAAAAATTTCAGCAAAATATATTTAGTAGTTTTTTAAATAAAAATTAAAATAATAATGACACCCTTTATATGAAGAGATCACGTGAGCCACTTCAAAGTAAAATATGACATCCATATTGTATCAAAATCGTGATTTTTGAAGTTCTTTTTAATTCATATTGAGTGTTATATCCGTCCAAAAACCGCTTTATTTTTGCTTAAATTCTGTGCATCTACATACTGAAATAACTCAATTACAATATATTTGAATTTAAATGATTATCAAACTTTGATTATTTCTACACTGAAGCCTAATTTTCACTTATGGAAAATGTAAACGCCAAACTATGTATCATGAGTTGTATAAGAATTGCTGTATTTCTTTAACGCAAAATTATTTAGCTCATGGAGTCTGCAATATATTTGGTATGAATGAAACATTAATTAATTTTACACAGAAAACCCAGACGATGTTTTCGATGAAGTTTCAAGCATGTCGTTAAATTACTTGTACCTCCATAGTTTGAAATTTTTAAATAAAATAAATTATTTTAGTATTGTGATGAATGAAAGGATTGGAAAAATGTTTATGAATGAAATGCTGCTTTTATATAGAGGCGATTTATATTTCGATGAGGTCATTTGAATAAAGTTCATTTGTTTTCGATGAAGTTTTCAAATTTAATAAATTATTGCAGTATTATGATAATTTTAAAAATATTACTGAGGAATGTATCGCATTTTAGAGATGTTTAAACCAGGCAATTTATATTTCAATGCCGTGATTTAAATGTTAATTTTTTCGATGAAGTTTTAAGTTTTCAAATATAATAAATTAATATAGTATTGTGATAATTTTAAAAATATTACCAAGGAATATATCGCATTTTAGAGATGTTTAAATAAAATTGCATTGAAGTTGGAAACTGTTTCTTAATCAATGCTTTATGCATGATTGATCTTTCTTGTTTAAATTACCACATTACTACAGTAATTTATTATACTTGAACATTTTAAACTTCATCGAAATCAATGCCAGTTAAACAAAATGAACTTTATTCAAATGAGGTGATCGAAATATAAGTCGTCTGCTTCTCTATATAAAATCAATGAATATTTTAACCATTCACATCATTTATATTCCAGACTCCAAAGCTCAATAATTTTGCGTGAAAACGATTCAGCAATTCTTATACATCTCATCTTACAATCGCTTGATTTGTTTACATTCTACATGCTATAGAAATTAAATTTATGAATTTAAGCTAACTTGAAACATCCCGATTTTTACGTAGCGAAACAAAAAAATCTGATGTGGGCAACACATTACTTTCCTTATATAATGTAATGAATTTACTGCTTTTACAGTAAAAAAATAGGTTTTTCTTATAGTAGATACTAATATTCTTTCCAAGCTATTAAATTTTCGAAAATTAGTCGTCATTTTCATTGATTTAGCGTCACTTTTATCCATTTGGCGAGATTTTTGTTAATTTGGCAACATTTCAAAAAGTCGCCAAGTTGGCGACATTCCGCCAAATTCGTCGCCAAATCTCGCCGAGCGTTATGAACAAAGAAATAAGTTATTCTTACAGCAGATAAATGACTATTGGCGTTTAAATACAAAAGTATTATTCAAAGTATCTTTTTTCATGAATGGAATGAGCTAGATCCACGAGAATGATATCACTCAATTTATCGCATGGTATTACATATGAAAAGTGAACATGTTCCTCAATAGGAAATATTTTTTTTTTTATTTTATATGGCTTTTGGATAATTTTTTTGAAAAATGTACAATATCTCGTGAACGGTTCATGTTAGCGTTCTAAAATTTATGTCAATCGTTTTCTAATGAAAAATTACATAAGAAATGTCTATTTGCGTAACTTTATGAGTGGTTTTGATTTTTTGACGATTTTTTCAAAATTTCATTCGAAAATTTAGGGAGTTCTGAACATTCGATTGCGTATAAAAACAATAGGCTTCCAGTGTTTACGGATTGTGATTTTTGTACTAAATTTGGCTCGAATCGGACCATTCGTTCGTCAGTTATCGTCTCCACAGACTCACTGACACACACCAGACATCACTTCAAAAATGTTTGATTCGTGATCAGGGATGCTTGAAACGTGCTCTCCCGTCAAAAACTCGAATTCGAATTTTCACAATGCTTTCCTTATACATTATGTATATAAGGAAAGTAAAAATGAATGCCGTATTTTATTTTGAAACGAGTCACGTGATCTCTTCCTATAATATGGGTGTCATTATTATTTCAATTTTTATTTAAAAAACGACCTAACCTATTTTGCTGAAACTTTTTTTACACATTTTATGGGACCATTTGAATATTTCCTATAATTTAATTTCCTATAATTTAATTTCCTATTTCCTATAATTTAATTTATTTTTAAGTTATTTTTAACTTCGCTTAAAAAATGTTTGAAAAATTTTGTCCAATAGGGTTTGTGTTTCACATTTTTAACCAGGTTCAATCCAAATCTAATTGGTTGATATTATTCATATGTCCCATAGACCGCCTCAATAACCTACTAAAATTTCATTTTGATAAAGTCATTTTTCCGGTAGTTATCGTGTAAACGGACATACAGAATGTGCAAAGCCATAAACACTTTTCACCTCTGTTGGAAAGAGTTAAAACTGGCAAAATAACTGGGATCATACAAAAGACGGAAGACGCGCATTTAAATTATTTAAAAAAGTAGACGAAAGTTAAAGCCAGTTTCTAACAAACCCTTTCCGGAACTCGTCTTCCGAATCAGCAAAAGCCTCTCTCAGAATATTGTGGAAGGCTGGCTCATTCAACGCGTTACATTTTGGACTGCCGATTCACCAAACAATTTCACTTCAGTAAATCCTCAATTAAAAATCTGATGTGGCCGACGCATGACTTTCCTTACATAATGCAATAAATTGACAGTGAAAGAATGATGTTATAAGATGCACGACACACTGTTTTTGACGTTGGATGGATTGCACATTGGGCGTTTTCCTGGATAACACCATGTCAAACTATGTACTGTGAAGTACCCAATGAACTTATATTTCTCGCAACTCCAATTTGGCAATTATCAATATGGATAGCATCCTCAATAAGTAATAAAGTCCATATATTAAAATATTTTAATAATTAATTCACCCATTGGGCGCCATTTTCGTTAACTCGGTATCATTTTTAACACGTTACAACAAAGTTGAAAAGTGTTTATGACTTTGTACATTCTGTCTGTCTGTCAGCACGATAACTGCCGTAAAAATGACTTTATCAAAATGAAATTTTAGTATGTTGTTCAGACGGTCTGTAGGACCTATGGGAATATAAATGAATAATATCACCCAATTAGTTTTGGATGGAACCGGGGTTGAAAAAATGAAATACATTGAGCCCTACGGGACCTCATTTTTCAAACATTTTTTAAGCGGATTTAAAATTCACAAATTGCTTCGAAAATTTTAGGTAATAGTCAAATTGTTCCATAAAATATATAAAAAAAAATTCAGCGAAATATATTCAGTAGTTTTTTAAATAAAAATTAAAATAATAATGACACAACTTATATGAAGCGATCACGTGACCATGAAGTGAAACGATCACATGACCCACTTCAAAATGATATATGGCATTCATCTTGTTTCAAAATCGAGATTTTTAAAAGTTCTTTTTAATTCATATTGAGTGTTGTATCCGTCCTAAAACTACTTTATTTTTGCTTAAATTCTGTGCATCTACATACTAAAACAACACAATGACAATATATTTGAGTTTAAATTCTCATTCAAATTTGATTATTTCTACAACTAAGCCTATTTTTCACCTATATAAAATGTAAACAGCAAAATATGTAGAATGAGTTGTATTAGAATTACTGTATTTCTTTAACACAAAATAATTCAGTCCATGGAGTCTGCATGGCTGATATGAATGAAATATTAATTGATTTTATAAACAGAAGGACGATTTTTTCCGATGAAGTTTTAAGCATAAAGTTTATGAATTGTAGCTCCATGGTCTTAATTTTTTAAATAAAATAAATTATTATAGTATTGTGATGAATGAAATCCTGCTTTTATAGAGAGATCCAGGCGTGTTATTTTTTCTATGACGTCATTTGAATTTATTTCAGTTGTTTTCGATGAAGTTTTCAAATATAATAAATTATCGTAGTATTATGATAGTCTTAAAAATATTACCTTGGAATGTATTGCATTTTAGAGATATTTAAACCAGGCAATTTATAATTCAATGCCGTCATTTGAATGAAGTTCATCTTTTTCAATGAAGGTTTAAGTTTTCAAATATAATAAATCAATGTAGTATTGTGATAAGTTTTAAAATATTACCGGGGAATGTATTGCATTTTCGACTTTTTTAAATAAAATTGCATTGAAGTTGGAAAGTGTTTCATAATCAATGCTTTAAGCATGATTGATCTTTCTTGTTGTAATTTTGACGAAATTTTCGTCAATCTAGGGCAAAATATCGCAAGTTGGCAATATTTCCCTAGATTATTCGCCAAATGTATCGCCGAGCGTCACAGACAAACGAAGATAAGAGCATGTTTTATTACAAGGTATTCTCGTTGCATGACAGAATTCGAAATTTACGGAACATTATCTCCCATTAACGTCATTTTTATCAATTTGGCGATATTTTTGTCACTTTTGTGACATTTTCGTCAATTGGCAACATTACATCTAGCCAAATTCGCCGCCACATTTTTTGTCAAGCGGACGGAGAAATGAGACCCTGGTGAAACTTTTTGAAAAATAAGATCCTGATGCTATTTTATTTTTTATCGATTTTCAAATTTTTAATTGAGATACTACGCACTTCGGAGTGTCACGTTCACTTCGTAACCATTTTTCACATTTAAAATATTTCAATCAAAAGTAGAAAATATTCTTGCCTGTTATTTATTTATTACTTATAGGGAAACATGACCGAGGTTTTCATTAGTTTCAATAAATATTTTTTGAAGTTTTTCTTTTGTTACTTATTTAAAGCATATGGCAATATTCTTGTGAAGAATTTTAAATAGAGGACTTTTATACTATATATTATGATTTGCCCTTATTATTTTATATTGTACATTTTTAACAACCTTACAACATAGTTGAAAAGTGTTTATGATTTTGTTGATTTTGTTTATCCGTTCGCACTGTAACTGCCGTAAAAATGACTGTATCAAGATGAAATTTTAGTATGTTGTTGAGAGAGTCTGTGGGACCTATGGAAATGAATAATATCACCCAATTAGTTTTGGATTGAACCCGTGTTGAAAAAGTGAAATACATTGAACCCTATGGGACCTCATTTTCAAACATTTTTTAAGCGATGTTAAAATATACAAATTGTTTCGAAAATATTATGAAATATGCAAATGATCCCATAAAATATATAAAAAATAATGTCAACAAAATGTTTGTTAGTTTCTTAAATAAAAATGAAAATAATAATGACACTCATATAATATGAAAATACCACGTGACCCACTTCAAGTAAATGTAAACAAGTAATCACTTGTTTACATTCTGTATAAGATGAGGTGTATAAGAATGGCTGAATTTTTTTCACGCAAAATTATTTAACTCTGGAATAAAAGTTTATGGATGAAATATTCATAGCGAGCCAGAAGATTTATAGGTCGATGACGTCATTTGAATCAAGTTCCTTTTTTTCGACGAAGTTTTAAGTTTACAAGTAAAATAAATGATTGTAGTTCTGTGATAATTAAAAAACAATATTACAACTGAATGTATCGCATTTTTAGAGATGTTTAAATAAAATTGTAATCCAGTTGAAAAGTGTTTCATAATCAATGCTTTATGCATGATTGATCTTTCTTGTTATGTATTAGGCTATTCATCATTGTGTATTTTTGTAGTGTTTAATGTAAAATTCTTTAAAGTCTAAATAAATCCACGCCAGTGCATTTATTTAGACTTATATCGAGGTAGTAAATCTTAAATCGAGGGCTGATGGTCAGGGGATGTGTGAATTGCAGAGAACGACATTCAGGGACCGACCGGTTCGTGCTTATTAGAGGCTCATCAGCATGATCAGAAGCAAAATGATGGCACATGGTCAATTTCCATGTTATCATTGCAAATATCGGTTATTGAATGCGAAGAGCTTCCATCAAAAAGGAAAACCGGTCCGTGGATGCTGTTTGCTTCAATGACATCGTGATCCTACTTAAAAAGAGTTCCCTCATTTTGTCATAATGAGCCTATTTTATTTTTTTCCATTCCAGAATTAGAAAGAAATCTCGATAACAGTCGATTCTATAAATGATGTTTTTAAATAAAATAATTCTATCCCAAATTTCTGTTTATCGATTGAAAAGCCAATTACATTCAAATGGGTGAGTGAGGTATTTTAATCACAGCCCCATGGGGAACTATTATTAATTAGCCACGCTCAATGAAGTGACAGGGTACCAAAATGGGAAAATGTAATTAAATGTCATAATGGGATATTTTTTTTTACTTAATGTCATTTTGAAGATAACAATTAAATTAATTTATTGAGTGAATATTTTTAATTTCGAATAAAGCATCGATATTAAAAAGTATAGCAATATAATAGTGAGTTTTCTTCCGCCCAATCCAGTTGTGGCTTAATGCATCCAAAACAAATAAATGTGAGCTTAAATAGTGATACGCCAAACTGTTAGATTTAATATGTTTATTGATTCATTCGATATTTTTTAAACAATGAGCACTTATATTCTTTCAATAAACATAATTGTTACTGATGGAAATTAAAGCACTGTTTAACGATATTAAGGCGTAAGCCATTTAAGGAATTTTATGAGTTATTATTAAATTGTTATTGACTATAATCCTTTTCCTTACAAACTAAGCAGAATATCCCCACGGTTGCTTGGGTGGGTCTCTGTGAGCAGCATCGGCCCAGCTAGACGGTCAGGATTCGGTCTTGTCTCTCATTTATCTGCGGATGGGCAGCGCTCTTTCTCTAGGTCTAGGTCAATATCAAGTCATCAAGACTTATCATCTTAGTCAACTCGCTGAGGCACGATTTGGAGTGATTTCGATGCTTCTCAAAAGAGCTTCTTTGGTGCTTCTCTTGAGTTCAGTCAGAATTCTTTGCTCTGACGATTTTTCTTATTTTTTTTCATGGATTGCTTTTCTTGCGATTGCTTTATTTTATCACGAAGCCTTGTGTCATCTTTTGCCTAAGTGATTTTGATTTTATGGATTGTTATACATATGTTTGCATTCATGTTGTCACACCTTGGTGTCGTGAATTTTAGAGATAGTGTTGGCCTTTATTACCTGACGCTTTATTGCTTTATCTCTTTTATGGCGTCATGCCCTTATCATATGTTTCTACTGTCCTTTGAAAAACATTTATTTGTTTGTTTGTTTAAAATGCACTTTTTGTTTGGCCTCGAAATTTTTCTTTTGTTTTTTCAATCACAAAAATTGAAAAAATGTTGATTCTCATTCGGGGATGCTGAGGACAAGTCAAGTTCGAGAAATGGACATTAAGCTATTTTCTGTAATCTTCCTTTCGTTAAATGAATTTAAATGCTTGATTTTGAAAAGGGAATTTTATAAAAACTGGAAATTTCGAAAGTTTCCAAGTAGGGGGAATTTTTAGTCATTGCATTTTGGCATTGTAAAAGAGTTGCGTATAACACAAAACTAATATTTATATTTTGTAAGTAGCTGAAGCAAGGAAAATGGAGAGTGATTTGTTCAAAATGAAATTTTAGTATGTTGTTGAGACGGTCTGGGAGATGAATAATATCACTCAAGTAGTTTTGGATTGAACCCGGGTTGAAAAAATGAAATACATTGAACACTATGGGACATTATTTTTCAAACATTTTTTAAGTGAAGTTAAAGTTCACAAATTGCTTCGAAAATTTTAAGAAATATTCAAATGATCCCATAAAATATATAAAATAATTTCAGTAAAATAGGTTTGGTAGTTTTTAAATAAAAATGAAAATAATAATGACACCCACATAATATGAAGAGATCACGTGACCCACTTCAAAATAAAGTAAGGCATCCATCTTTTTTCCCAGTGTCAAAATCATGATTTTTAAAGTTCTTTTAAATGTATATAGTGTTGCATCCGTCCTAAAACCGCTTTATTTTTTGTAAATTTTCTGTTCATTTATATTCTGCGCCAACGCAAGTACAATATTTTTTAATTTAAATGATCATCCGACTTTGATTATTTCTACAACGAAGCCTCATTTTAATGAAAGCTGAATGTAAACACACGATTGTAAGATGAGTTGTATAGGAATTGCTGAATTTTTTTCAAGTACAATTATTTAACTCTGCAGTCTGGAAGAAAAGTGCATGGATAAAATATTCACTGCTTTTGCATAAAGAGCCAGACAATTTATAATATTTCGATGACGTTATTTGAATAAATTCATTTTTATCGATGACGTATTAAGTTTTCAAGTAAAATAAATTATTGTAGTTCTGAGATAATTAAAAAAATATCCTCGCTGAATATATCGCATTTTAGAGATGTTTAAATAAAATTGCATTTCAGTTGGAAAGTGTTTCATAATCAATGCTTTATGCATGATTGATTTTTTTTGTTTAATATATATGAAAAGGAATTTAATTTGCAAATATTTTAGCAGCAAAATGAACCCGAACGATGAAACACTTACTACAACGAGATTCATTCATTCCTTTTCATTTAATAGTGAACGGTCATAAGAAATCTATACGAGTCCCAGTAACGTTTTAATCATTTTGTAATTAATATAATTTCCAAATTTTAAACAAGAATCTTGTTAAATATTTTTTAATTTAAAATTTAAATCATCTTGAAGCGAATATAAAGATTTTGTGAATTTAGCTAAATGGCGATTTAAAAGCTGCGTAATACTGCCGGATTAGCTAGAGCAGGTAAGAAACGCGCCCATTAGTTTCTTCCCATTCTAGTCTCCGATACTTCCCAAATACCCCCACTCTAGCTCTCACTAGGTGTGCAGCCATTTCATATCCTAGTACCAACGAGGAAAAAAGCATACATTGCGGGGAAAAATAATTTCCTTTTATTACAAAAGCCTTCCATTATCCGCCTCCGCAATCAGAACCGGAAACCCAATTAAGGATCCTTCGCTCAACAATTAGCTTTCAAGTTGAGACGTATTTGTTCAGGACGCATAAACTCAGCAAAAGCAATGGACTGGAAAATGAATATCGAAGCTCCGCCAATGATATTGTCACTTTCCCCATAGTATCAGAAATTAGATCCAAACGTTTCTCATGTTTTAATCCTGTTAACTTCTTGGTTTTCTTAGGTACGATTGTTGGGATTATAATCGAAATGTATCGGCCGAGACTTAACGAAAGGCGATAAAATCACACAATAAAGTCATTCAGTTCATTTTGCCATTATCTACATGAATAAAATTGAAAATCTGTCTGTCTGTTTGTCTCCTTATCACAGGAGAACGGTTGAACTGAACTCAATGAAAAGTTGTGGGTAGCCTTGAAATAGCCCCACTTAAAATGGACTCCATGTTTCGAGATTTTAGCACCAAGGGTGATATTAATTAAAAACGAACCATTAAACATTCCATAGAGATAGCATTATGCAGACGATATTTTTTCTGCCAATTTATTAGAAGAAAATGATATCATGTCATTTAGCAAAGGATTTAAATCCAATGTGTTTATACTGCAGACGATTTTTATTAAATACTTTCTGATTTAAATAATAAAGATATGTATATAGAAAATAAATTTCACCCATATTGCATTTTTGACTGGATTATATCCATTACGGGTTTAAACATTATTATTATTGATATTTTCGGGGATTACCGATATTTTTTTTAATTTATTGCATCATTTTTTTCAATTTATTGCATCATTGTTTTATTTTTGCAAAAATTGGTATATCTTTTAATCTACGTGATTATAAGTAGTACGGGTATATTGGCACATATATTGGTATACATTGAAATCCATTACGGCCTTCAGGTTTAAAGATTTTGGGATTATTAATATTTTCAATTTATTACGTCATCTGTTTTATTTTGGTAAAGATTTTAGAAACTGATATGTTGTACGTGTAATCTTCTACTAAAACAGCACCAGGCTATTTTATTTTTCATATCGGCCCGTGAAGATAATTTGTATAGCGAAAACCTATATTCTTAAACTTCTTTTTAGGAGCATTCAATTAAATACTTCCATTTTTCCATTCCTTTTATTCATCAAAATACTATAACAATTTATTTTAATTAAACACTTAAAACCATGGAGGTACAACTAATTTAACTCTATGCTTCATCGAAAAAATCATCTGGTGGATCTCTGTGTAAAATCAATGAATGTTTCATTCATATCAGCTATATTGAAGACTCCATGAGCTAAATAATTTTGCTTTAAAGAAATGCAGCAGTTCTTATACAACTCATTCTACATCTTTTGCTGTTTACATTTTCCATAAGTGAAAATTAGGCTTCGTTGTAGAAATAATCAAAGTCTGATGATCATTTAAACTCAAATATATTGTCATTGCGTTGTTTCAGTATGTAGATGTACAGAATTTAAGCAAAAATGAAGCGGTTTTAGGACAGATACAACACTCAATATAAATTAAAAAGAACTTTAAAAATCACGATTTTGATACAAGATGGATGCCCTATTTTATTTGAAGTGGGTCACGTGATCTCTTCATATAATGGGTGTCATTATTATTTTAATTTTTATTTAAAAAACTACTGAATATATTTTGCTGAAATTTTTTTGATATATTTTATGCGATAATTTGAATATTTCCTAAAACTTTCGAAGCAATTCGTGAATTTTAAATTCGTATAAAAAATGTTTGAAATATGAGGTCCGATAGGGTTCAATGCATTTTATTTTCTTCGACCCGGGTTCAATCCAAAACTAATTGGGTGATATTATTCATTTATATTCCCATAGGTCCCACCAGACCATCTGAACAACCTACTAAAATATCATTTTGATAGTCATTTTTACGGCAGTTATCGTGCTACCAGACAGACAGACAGAATGAACAAAGTCATAAACACTTTTCAACTACGTTGTAAAGTGTTAAAAAGACGAATTAATATTTTAAAAAATCTCAAAGAAGCAAAGTTTGAATGACATTTTATATGAAATTTCATATAAAAATTTAACATTTTTATCAAGGGGTTGAGTATACCTCTTGGAGGGTGGCTTCTTGCTGGCTACGGCCTTGGATCCGACCCTCCTATTGGTTTACTGCATGGAGGAACTGAAGTTAATAGAGCACAGAAGCTATAGCAAGCTTTGCCTCATTTCGACAGATCAGATTGTGCACCAATGAAGTGTCTTTTAAATACTGAAATACCATTGAGAGAATAATACAGAGTGCTGAATTCACTCGGATTCTAAATCTGATGGCGGCTGTGGGTGCTCATGTATTGGATATGACCACTCTAACTCCATTCTTTTGGCCTTTTGAGGAGAGAGAAAAGTGAATCGAATTTTAGGAAAGTGTGTCTGGAGCTCGGATATTTATATTCGTCCTGGCGGTTGGTTCTCTCCGTTGACCTTTTGTACGGCACTCAGAAAAATATAATATTATACAGAATTAATATTGTAATATTACATTCAAGTTAATATTGCAATATTATATTGGAATTAATATTCAAATTAATATTGAGATATTATATTGTAATTAATATTGTAATATTATATTGTAATTAATATTGTAATATTATATTGTAATTAATATTGAAATATTATATTGTAATATTATATTGTAATATTATATTGTAATTGATATCATAATATTATAATGTAATTAATACTGTAATATTATATTGTATTATATTATGTATATTATATTGTAATTAATATTGTAATATTATATTACTGTAATATTAATAGTAATACAGTGGAGCACCGTTTATGCATTTTTTAAGGGAAACTCGAAAAAGACGTATAAATGGAAAGACGTATAATCGGAATCTTAAGAAGCAACTTTGATTATTACAAATTTAATGATACAAATCATCGGATAGTTTCCTGAGGGATGGACGACCCTATGTCTTCAACCATCCTCCACAGGTCGTCCTCTGTTTAAGGCGCGAGCAGGGCAGTCAAACGACGGCGAATCACGGTCCACGCATGCTCGATGGGTGAGAGATCTGGAGACAACGGAGGCCAAGGAATCACCTTGATAACTTGCAGGTTTGTCTGCTGATGGTTGCCTTATGCGGTCGCACGTTATCTTGCTGAAAAACAGCATTTTATAACCGCTAGAGGTAGGGCAGTGCGACCGGCCGTAGCACTTCACATATCACCGTGCCGTCATTATGCCTATGATACGACCGGCTATCGAAGTCGATGGCACCCCAAACCATGATGCCGCGGGGTCGAGCAGCAGGATTGGACCTGTTTCCACGTCGCCTCCAGACTCTCACACGGCGACTGTCATTCGACAAACAGGACCGAGACTCGTCCCTGAACGCTACCCTGTCCCATTCAGTCGTCCGCGAGGCTGGGGCCATTACAATCTCTCACGTCGGTGTCTTGTTGTTAATGACAATCTTCGTAAAGGACGCTTTGAATGCAAGCCGCTTTGGGCCAATTGTCGAGAAACTGTTCTCGCTGATATTGGAACATCCAATGTACCCTGCAAATTCTGCAGAATGTCGACAGTCGTGATTTGTGGGGCTACCACCCCATGCCTTCGAAGGCGTCGATCAACGAGTGCTGACGTACGCCTGGATAGACCTGTGCCACTGCGACGATTCACATCAATCTACCTTCTCCAAATCCTTTGCGCAGCGTCTGGACGCATCTATTCATGTTTCATCGGCGATAGCCGGTACGACCACCCAGCCGTACGTAGGTCTGAAACGAATCCCCTTGCACGATCGTCCAAATACGGAAATTCTAAAATCCGTAGGCGTCATCTGCCAGGCAACAACACGTGTCTTCTGAAAGGGAAAACAGCTCGGGATGCGACAGACAATAACAACTGTTGCCTCATCTGCCGTCTCCATCCCTTTTATCCTGAGCGTGATCTACTTCCATTTCAGGTCATTTGTATACATCGGCCAACTGCGTTTGTCTTGCAATTTACATAATTATACGGCCATGGTATTGCATTTTCTATATCGGTAGTGTATATTTCATTTTATAGCACATTGGGATAATTCTTGGCTTTTTTGTTCAAAGTAACAAGGCCATAAGTGAAATGTACTATTTGAATGTTTTGTATTCATCCCTGATGATATTGCAATTACATTACCTTCAATCCATTGTTATTCACTCAATCTTTACAATTTGTTTCTATTCATAAGGGTTGCTCCTGGTTTTTCATTTTTATGACAAGCATTTTTTTGAGTCTTATCTAGTAATCCATCACATTCTTTTGTTTGCATTGAATGCTTTACTATATCGCTTCAATTTTTCTACTTAAATTCATTGAGTTGGGCAAAATACATTGAGAATGTATTCTTGATACAAAATACATAGGTTTTAGAGCACAAAATACAAAATGCTTTTCAAATTAAAAAAAATTCCAAATACAAAATACATGTATTTTCAAAATATATTCAAATACAAAATACATTTAAAAAATGAAGCATTGCTATGTATTGGACTGGATTGAATTTTCAGTGAAAAGCAATATCTATGTGTACATTTTATTGGAAATAAGCAAACATTTTGTGTTTGTTAAATATTAGCATTGGCATTTTAAAAGGATTAGAATGTATTGAAAACGCATGACCTAAAAGGCTAAACTCTTTGAAATATTAAAATAATAAATAATTTTAAGTTAATAAAGTAAAAATAAAGAAAATAAATGAATCCACGGGAGAACAAACGCAGAACTTGGATTGCTTCTGTTTCTACAAAGAATGCGATTTCAAGCTCTCTTCTCGCACCTTTTCATTGCGCACACAAACTGAAAGAGCCAGCTACAAAACAATAATTCCAATATGAACGTAACGTTTATAACAGAAACTATATTTTTTCATATTAATTAACATCTTTGAAAAAGGATGTTTAATTAACACCTAGAAACAAATTCAATGACTCGTTAGCCCTTTTCTCTTTTGGGACTCGTTCATTCGCGGTTTAAACACGATAGTTTGAAATCGGAAGAAATGTATTTTGAGTATTTTGAAAATACAAAATACTCTGAAAATGTATTTTCGATACATTACCAAAATACTTTAGTTGTTTCAGTTAAAAATACAAAATACAAATGTATTTTGAAAATGTACTTAAAATACATGTATTTTCGATACTGCCCAACTCTGGTTATAGGGCTCATATAACGCGCATGAGAACGACGCATCGTGCAGATGACTGGTGTTCTCAATCACTTGCAGTTGAAGATGGATCTTCTGCTTTGACACTGCAAGTTGCGCACAAAGATGCCTTTGAAACGTACTGGATGGCGCTGGGAACAAGTGTTGTATTTAGAGAGTTAGAGAGAGGCCGCATCATAGGCCTAAGGGGAGCTGTTGGGCCCAACAGACATATCAGTCGCCATCTTGGCCGGGCCTATATGGCAGTGGCTCGACCTTGACAACAGTGGATTGGAGAAGGCACATGTAATCGTCCCAGACAGAAAACTACTTAAGACGATCGTGAAGTCAGGAGACGGACCACACCAATGACGTCGCGATCAGCCATTCGAAGGCATTTGCCATCATTCATGCATTCTATACATGCATTCGGAGATGACTGGTAGAGGGTAGTATTAGGTATCGACGTCCATTAAAGTGCCTGCCACTGATCCCTCAACATAAGCAGAGCAGTTTGGATGGGTGCCAGGTTTGGCCAGACTGGACAGTGTAAGATGGGAGGCATGTTGTCTTTAGCATGTTGTCTCTGGCAAGCGTTCCGATCCCGCATTTGCTGTCGAGCGCCACACGGCCGTCTGGACAGGCATCTCTTAGAGCAGCCAATCCCTCTAGTAGCCCTGCAAGCCAATCTGGCAGCTCGCTTGTAAACTTCGGCAATATTCTACAGCCGATTGTTCTGCCTTTGCTGTCAAGCCACCCATTGACCAACAAGACAACATTGGTTCCATTGACCAACCAAGGTTCTATTGACCAACAAGACAACACTTGACCCCATATTGCACGACTTTCTCAACAATGTCCTAGAGGATTTAATACCTTCCCATGGCCATTCAGGTCCCCAGACTTATCAGCAATTGACATCTGGGACATGCTGGGACTGCCATTCCAGACTTTTCAGAATACCACTGAATTAACTGACCCCTGCATCATTTGTGGCATAATTTTCCGCAGAGGGACATAAGCAACTTAATTAACTCTATGCCGCACCGAATATCGGCTTGTATAGCTGCCAGGGGAGGATTTACCACTTACTAAAATGCCATTTTTTTTTGTTGCCACAATTTCTTAATTAAACGTTTTTACTTTTGCTCTCAAACTCTAATCATTTGCACATCTCCTCAAACGGTACATATATGCTGAGTTTCGCGGCTGTAGCCCAATTTCTTATGGGTGCATATATTTTTATAATTTTCTGCAAGAGTTTATATATATATATATATATATTGTCATATAACCATAACTTAAAGTATGAGATGGCATATAAAACATTACCTAATAAATACAATAAGCCAAAATTAAAACAAAATTGAAACAAATTCCTATCATCTACTACCACGTAAAAGGTAGGTTAGGCAAGTAAGCACTATGACTTTCCAAAATTTATATATATATATATATATATATATATATATATATATATATATATATATATAAATTCCCAAAAAGGACAAGTAGCAATGTACTCGTACAGATTCTAGATGTGTGACAGAAGTACCGGCCGGGGGGAGTTGCGACCCCCAGCACTCCGGTTAAAGCTTTTTCCGCCATGGCAAACGCTCCCGGTAACCGATACTCCCTACACGATTTCCTTCATGACCTTTTATAAATCCGCAAAAATACATACATATACAATTTCAATAACATGTAAAATCTAAAAGTTTACTTTTCTACGCTAAAACTATCCATGAAGCATTCTGTAAAAATATAACAAATAATTTAAAATACAAAATTCTTAAGACTAAAGAAATCCCAGTCTGAGAGGATATTTTTTTTTAAAAATGGATATAAGACCCATAAACCGCATTATTTCCATATAAAAACCTGTGTGTAAAATTACCTCACAATTAGTCATTTAATCCTTTTAAACCCTTTCTATTCAAAACTAATGTTTGAAATACTAGTCAGAGTGTCTGTATTTTTAAATATGGACTCAAGACCTATTGGCAACTCCATCGCCATATATATACTAATGTTTGAAATCATTTCACTTATGGTTAATTATTACTTTAAAAACTATATATTCAAGACTATTGAAATCCATGTTATTATTATTAAAATCCTTTCTGGATACCAAAACCTATTGGCTTCTTTATCACCATAAAAATCCTAATGTTTGAATTTACTTCACTTGTGATAGTTTAATGCTCATAAATCGATATATTCAATTCCAAAGACATTCCAGTCAGAGAGTTATTTTTAAATATTGGATACAAGACATTTAAACAATATTATCACCTTATAAATATATATACATATATATAGACACATAAATACGCCATAGTCCAAACTCTACGCAATACACCTTCCCATGGAACAACACATAACTTTTTGATTTTATACCACTTTCACATATGACTAAAGTAATTATTAAAAGTTCGTCCGATATTTCAGAAAACCCTTATAATCACGAACTTACAATCTGGATAACGCTTATAATGTTTCCACATAAAAATAGCCCTAGCTATAAAATTCCGGTGTATAGCCATATTGAGCTATCTGATTTATGATCCTCAATTTGGCATAAAAACACGTCACCCTCTGCGTATTACAATTCCCGCCATTAGGCTATATCCGAAAAGTCGTATGTTGTTATCATTCCAAAATATCTCTTCCTGGTTACGGCTGCAGTTAAACCATTATAATTGGAAACCAATCTTATCAGAAAAGCGGGAGGATAACCCTCCTTGATAGCCTCCTCCAGAAAACGGCAATCACACTTGTATCTATCGTTGTTAGTAAAATTCAACAACTTGTGTCGTTTCATTTGATTTACTATCAGATTTCTGAATATGTTACGGTGTAGACTAGTTGTCCATGACGTCAAATATTTGATATCAAAATTAAAGGTGTTACGTTTATCGTAAATACGATAACATTGTATAGTGGCAGGCTTCATTATAGTGAGATCTAAAAAATCCAGACTTTCATCCTCATTGCATGGTGTTTCTATTAAAGTTAAACATGGAGGATAAAAGTCAAACTTCATTGTATAACCACTATCCTCGAATCCGCATAGGATATCATCCACGTAACGTAGGAATAACATCTCATTTAAAAGATGTGTTCCCCTTTCATATCTATCTAGGTAAATATCTGCCATAATTGACGAACAGTTACCCCCCATTGGGATACCCTTAATTTGTTTATAAAAGTTTTCTCCATTGTATAAAACTGTCTCGAATAAAACCAACTCCACCAAAGCCTTGTACTTTCCAATTGCTATATATAGCTGCAAATCACATCTATGGTATGATTCTATTAGGATGCTATATAGATCCTTAATGTCTATATTATTGAAAAGGTCAGCAAAGTCATAACTCCTGTATATACCGATGTTTGGCAATTCTTTCAGTTTCTTAACTACTTCGAGGCTGTTTTTTATAAAATAGCTACCCTGGTCATATAGTTTCCGTAATACCAATTTTAAATGTTCCAATAATAATTTATTGGCCCTTGTTAAATAAGTTTTAAAACCGATGGTTACTGGTCGGAATTTAACTGGATTTTTATGTAGCTTAGGTATTAATGTTAAATAGGGATATCTAATTTTTCCCACACATATGCCAGATTTTTTGTACAAAGCTTTTATCCGGTTACTGATTTCCAACTGAGTTTGATTCAACAACGAGTACATACTATGATCTTCGTATGCTTGTCTTAATAAACTAACATAGTACCATTTACAAGTCATTGCAAAATTCGACGTTACCTTGTCTACGTACGTAATTACATACATACTTTGTATTTCATCCAGCTCTTTTTTATTATATTTAAGCTCACTTCCTATTGTATTACACCGTACGTTCCTGCGATACCATGAAATGCACTCATTTATCACTAAGACCTTCCATTCTTCAAATGTCTCAGTTGGCAAACTGAATTTTACTGCCGCTTTTTGAATATAATGTGTAATATCAATTTCCATTGCTCGTTTAATGGAAACGTCACTCTTAAATCGGTATTTAGTACCCAATTCAAAGTATTTTTTAATATTCGATTTTATTATACCCAGATCTCCTGTTACAATATGTCCATGATGTACGTCTCTGTATATCGATGTATTACATTTGCAACTTACACAACTCTCTGTATGTAAATTACTACCAATAAAATTATAATTAAAAAACCTTCTCCCCAAAGGTTTATCATATTTGAAAGCCACTTTTAACCTCAGGTCCCTAACTGGTAAAGTATGAGCCATTAGTCTTAAAATTCTATTAAAAGGAATAAGATCGTATCTTTTATTAATATATTTCAATATAAGATATTCGTCAATATGTTTTTTTATTTTAATATCCTCTAAAACTATTCCATGTATCCTGGCTCTAAATTTGATGTAATCCAACATTATACACAAGGATCTGGACCGATCGCTTTCAGTACATTCTACATATATTTTTCTGTAATGACACCAAACTCTGTTAACAAACTTCAATCTAATTCCGTAAGCCATATTCTTCAGCCATGTCTCGGGAATATCTTTTCCAACATCTATATCTCGCAAAACCCTATCAATTTTATCCACTGTTCTTTTTAAGCACACTTTTCCCCTACATCCTCCTCGTTGTTTACGACTGGACCTTTCCAAGTCCCGCTTCACCATACTGTCCGTCCTTACGCTTGAATAATATTCCTTGTTATAATTATTACCGTTATATAGGACGGACAGTATGGTGAAGCGGGACTTGGAAAGGTCCAGTCGTAAACAACGAGGAGGATGTAGGGGAAAAGTGTGCTTAAAAAGAACAGTGGATAAAATTGATAGGGTTTTGCGAGATATAGATGTTGGAAAAGATATTCCCGAGACATGGCTGAAGAATATGGCTTACGGAATTAGATTGAAGTTTGTTAACAGAGTTTGGTGTCATTACAGAAAAATATATGTAGAATGTACTGAAAGCGATCGGTCCAGATCCTTGTGTATAATGTTGGATTACATCAAATTTAGAGCCAGGATACATGGAATAGTTTTAGAGGATATTAAAATAAAAAAACATATTGACGAATATCTTATATTGAAATATATTAATAAAAGATACGATCTTATTCCTTTTAATAGAATTTTAAGACTAATGGCTCATACTTTACCAGTTAGGGACCTGAGGTTAAAAGTGGCTTTCAAATATGATAAACCTTTGGGGAGAAGGTTTTTTAATTATAATTTTATTGGTAGTAATTTACATACAGAGAGTTGTGTAAGTTGCAAATGTAATACATCGATATACAGAGACGTACATCATGGACATATTGTAACAGGAGATCTGGGTATAATAAAATCGAATATTAAAAAATACTTTGAATTGGGTACTAAATACCGATTTAAGAGTGACGTTTCCATTAAACGAGCAATGGAAATTGATATTACACATTATATTCAAAAAGCGGCAGTAAAATTCAGTTTGCCAACTGAGACATTTGAAGAATGGAAGGTCTTAGTGATAAATGAGTGCATTTCATGGTATCGCAGGAACGTACGGTGTAATACAATAGGAAGTGAGCTTAAATATAATAAAAAAGAGCTGGATGAAATACAAAGTATGTATGTAATTACGTACGTAGACAAGGTAACGTCGAATTTTGCAATGACTTGTAAATGGTACTATGTTAGTTTATTAAGACAAGCATACGAAGATCATAGTATGTACTCGTTGTTGAATCAAACTCAGTTGGAAATCAGTAACCGGATAAAAGCTTTGTACAAAAAATCTGGCATATGTGTGGGAAAAATTAGATATCCCTATTTAACATTAATACCTAAGCTACATAAAAATCCAGTTAAATTCCGACCAGTAACCATCGGTTTTAAAACTTATTTAACAAGGGCCAATAAATTATTATTGGAACATTTAAAATTGGTATTACGGAAACTATATGACCAGGGTAGCTATTTTATAAAAAACAGCCTCGAAGTAGTTAAGAAACTGAAAGAATTGCCAAACATCGGTATATACAGGAGTTATGACTTTGCTGACCTTTTCAATAATATAGACATTAAGGATCTATATAGCATCCTAATAGAATCATACCATAGATGTGATTTGCAGCTATATATAGCAATTGGAAAGTACAAGGCTTTGGTGGAGTTGGTTTTATTCGAGACAGTTTTATACAATGGAGAAAACTTTTATAAACAAATTAAGGGTATCCCAATGGGGGGTAACTGTTCGTCAATTATGGCAGATATTTACCTAGATAGATATGAAAGGGGAACACATCTTTTAAATGAGATGTTATTCCTACGTTACGTGGATGATATCCTATGCGGATTCGAGGATAGTGGTTATACAATGAAGTTTGACTTTTATCCTCCATGTTTAACTTTAATAGAAACACCATGCAATGAGGATGAAAGTCTGGATTTTTTAGATCTCACTATAATGAAGCCTGCCACTATACAATGTTATCGTATTTACGATAAACGTAACACCTTTAATTTTGATATCAAATATTTGACGTCATGGACAACTAGTCTACACCGTAACATATTCAGAAATCTGATAGTAAATCAAATGAAACGACACAAGTTGTTGAATTTTACTAACAACGATAGATACAAGTGTGATTGCCGTTTTCTGGAGGAGGCTATCAAGGAGGGTTATCCTCCCGCTTTTCTGATAAGATTGGTTTCCAATTATAATGGTTTAACTGCAGCCGTAACCAGGAAGAGATATTTTGGAATGATAACAACATACGACTTTTCGGATATAGCCTAATGGCGGGAATTGTAATACGCAGAGGGTGACGTGTTTTTATGCCAAATTGAGGATCATAAATCAGATAGCTCAATATGGCTATACACCGGAATTTTATAGCTAGGGCTATTTTTATGTGGAAACATTATAAGCGTTATCCAGATTGTAAGTTCGTGATTATAAGGGTTTTCTGAAATATCGGACGAACTTTTAATAATTACTTTAGTCATATGTGAAAGTGGTATAAAATCAAAAAGTTATGTGTTGTTCCATGGGAAGGTGTATTGCGTAGAGTTTGGACTATGGCGTATTTATGTGTCTATATATATGTATATATATTTATAAGGTGATAATATTGTTTAAATGTCTTGTATCCAATATTTAAAAATAACTCTCTGACTGGAATGTCTTTGGAATTGAATATATCGATTTATGAGCATTAAACTATCACAAGTGAAGTAAATTCAAACATTAGGATTTTTATGGTGATAAAGAAGCCAATAGGTTTTGGTATCCAGAAAGGATTTTAATAATAATAACATGGATTTCAATAGTCTTGAATATATAGTTTTTAAAGTAATAATTAACCATAAGTGAAATGATTTCAAACATTAGTATATATATGGCGATGGAGTTGCCAATAGGTCTTGAGTCCATATTTAAAAATACAGACACTCTGACTAGTATTTCAAACATTAGTTTTGAATAGAAAGGGTTTAAAAGGATTAAATGACTAATTGTGAGGTAATTTTACACACAGGTTTTTATATGGAAATAATGCGGTTTATGGGTCTTATATCCATTTTTTAAAAAAAATATCCTCTCAGACTGGGATTTCTTTAGTCTTAAGAATTTTGTATTTTAAATTATTTGTTATATTTTTACAGAATGCTTCATGGATAGTTTTAGCGTAGAAAAGTAAACTTTTAGATTTTACATGTTATTGAAATTGTATATGTATGTATTTTTGCGGATTTATAAAAGGTCATGAAGGAAATCGTGTAGGGAGTATCGGTTACCGGGAGCGTTTGCCATGGCGGAAAAAGCTTTAACCGGAGTGCTGGGGGTCGCAACTCCCCCCGGCCGGTACTTCTGTCACACATCTAGAATCTGTACGAGTACATTGCTACTTGTCCTTTTTGGGAATTTATATAGGAATACACATGTAAATATTGCAGCATAGCGCTTTACAAGTTGTATTATAAATTATTTTTTGCTTTTAGCTTTTTAATCTGTTCACTAAAATTGAAAATAAATTTTTCAAGTTTTATAATGTATATATATATATATATATATATATATATATGTGTGTGTGTGTGTATAATGTGTGCATAGATATTTTTATGATATTTAAACCACGTGGTTGCATCACACTACAAAACACATTTAGAACTTGTATGGATCCTTGAAAAGTAACATCCAATAAAAGTATCCAATTCCATTGAAATTTATATCTTTTCATCATTCATTTTTGTGATTTTAATATTTTGGCATTTTCTCATTCTTTTGACGCACATGATTAGATTGTATGTATCACACATGTAGAAACTGTTCATTTAATTCCCATGTTCTATTGCTTACCATTTTGGCATAAAATTAAGATCCTTTTTAATTCTCTGCTTTCAATATTTTTTCTATTGTTAGATATTATATTTTTAATTCCTCTTTGACGTCTTAATCATTCAACCTCTTTAATGATATTCAACTAGGGTATGCCATTTATTTCATGTATTATCTATTAACTTCCATATCTCTATATTATTATTATATATGCATTTGCTAGGTATATAATGTGTGCAATATTGTGATTGCTTATAAAAGCATAACAGTTCGCAGTTTGTTGTGTCGAACGAAATCAGGGACGAGTCAATGCGTGGTCATTGAATGACTGCTTGTTTAAAAAATCGTCTGAAATAGGTCCGGCTTTTATTTCGATAAATACAGTTTAATAAAAAAAATGCCATCCATTCAAGAAAATCAATTTTATTTTGAAACTAGCAGTATACCCGTTCTTCGTACGAGTATATAATATAAAGAAACTTAAAATTCACGAGCATGTGTAAATTCCTATAGTATACTAAATGGTATTGTTAATCAAAATATTCAATTTAATGCTCCTAAAAAGAAGTTTAAGAGTATCTGTTCTCGCTATACGAACTTATCTTCACGGGCAGATCAGAAGAGTAAAACATCCTGGTCCCGTTTGTAAACAAATGTACACACAATCTGAAATTGAACCAATATAGGCAAAATGAAAACGCTCAATTTGTACGGGATCCGTACTACTTATATTCGCGAATATTAGAAGATATACCCGTCGAAAGCCCTGAGATATATTTCCATGTGCCTCTAGAAGAAGATATACCCGTGTATTAGGAAACGATAACGCATACTCTACAACGTAAGATATTTAAAAATCTTTACTAAAGTAAAACAAGGACGTAATAAATTGAAAATATCAATCATCCCCGAATGAATAATCCCCGAAAATGTGAATAATAATAATGTTTAAATTTGAAGACCGCAATTGATATAATCCATTAAAAAAATCAATATCGGTAAAATTTATTTTATATACATATTTTTATTATTTAAATCGGAAATAATTTAATAAACATCTTCTGCCGCATCAACACATTGGATTTAAATCCGTTGCTAAGCGACATGATATCACTCTCTTCCAGTAAATTGGCGGGAAAAATATCGTCTGTATAATGCTATCTCTAAGAAAGGTTGAATGGTTCGTATTTAATTAGTATCCAGACAACCCTTGGTCTTAGAAACTCGAAACATGGACTCCATTTTTAGTGGGGCTATTTCAAGGCTACCCACAAAATTCCATTCAATTCTGTTCAGCCGTTTTCCAGTGATGACTGATTTTCAAATTTTTTTTTTATAGAGATTGAATGTTTCATTATTATTGTGGCTCGTTGACAGGTTCATACCTCTCGTGTGGCGAATCATTTAAAATCATTTAATTGGAAGTTGCGTTGCTCGCCATTGTGGTGTGCGACAAACTGTTGAGTGGTAACCCAGCATTGTGTTTTATCCAAATCTATAGGAGGTCACACTTTTAAGGTTGCTTTCGTGTCATTGTGTAAGTTCATCGTAAAAAGAAAACTGTTTCTGGAAGGAAGACCCACTCCCGGTGCACTATCGGAAAGGCCGCAGCTTGAAATGCTGATGGATGAACCGTAGAAAATACATGTTTGTTTGAACCCTATAAACATTCTGTAATATGAGCCGCCCTGGCTCAACTCGACTTCCAGGGTTCATTTCGAAGCAGTTTATGGTTTCCTTCCCAAATGTTGCAAGTAAAGATTTGAAAAATCGGTATCGTGAATATAAAAAATGACAATTATAGCGTTTTACCCTCCATCTTAAAGGACTTGAAAAGATCTTCTGATTGATACCCTAATTGATAGAGTACCCTGTGGGGGAACTCCCCGAAGAGAGACCAATGACGTCACGAACACAAAAGCTGAATCGCGGCTATTTTTCACTACACTGATTGAAACTATTAATCATTGAGTCCTAATGAACCTTTCTTATGCATGATCATGTTCAATTGTGTCCGATGCTGCCATGTTAAAAAAATATAAAATATATCTTCGCTCGAATTTGAAATTTCGATATCAAAGTCAAATATTCGGTTTCGGGGAAATCCAATAATATTTATGGTCATCGATCGCAGACAGACCGACATCACTTCAAACATGCTCAAACATGTTTAGGAGGTCCCCAAAATCATTGGCATTTAAATTTCGAATTCGAAAATTTTCGTGAAAGCGTACTTTTTCTATACCATATTGCATGAGACAGTAAAAATAATTGTCATTCCAAGCTCTAAATATCTCGTTATCACTATAACGGAAATTTAGAATACATTCTAAATTTAAAATCATAACCTATCCAATTTCATAGATAGAACTCGCAAGAAATGAAGAAATGTTGGCAGAGAAACACTTCCATAACAATGGAGAATTCCAATCATAATGGACACAAAGGGCGTCAAAATTGTGTAAATGGTTGATAAACAGTGGTGTGAAAATGATATTTGTTTTCCCAAATTTTCGTTTCAGCTGTTTCGTAAAAATGATAATTCCAAAATTTTTATTTTTATATCGCCCATTTTTGTCTCTGTCTTATATTCTTGTTTGTTCGCTTTATATCATCCCTTTCTGTAATACATAACACAGACATTGATTCTGCAATAACTTTTGTAAAAATTGCTAAATCAGTATTGATGAGCTGAGTGTGTCAGGCTATTATGGTTTACATATGGTTTACATAACGCCAATGCGGAAAGTTGGTAAACACAAAACCCGCCTATAAAAAGGTCTTACCTAAAATTCGGGAGTGTCTTTCTAATTTTGAGGTTTTGTGTTCATGAACTTTGCCTTTGCAGCTTCGTGTGGCCTGAGCTAAATTGTAAATTCAATTACACATGGGAGGATTAAAATGGTCAGTTCTCACAGAAGTTCGCCCGAATTGTGGCTTATGACAAATGTGTTGCTGCCATTTCAGATGTCGGTTATTCCATGCTGAAGACGATAATCAGCCCAAAAACCGTCAGGAGTCTGTCTTCCGTACGGGAAGTTGTCCACCCTTAGCAATATTGGCTGTGTTTCGTCCTCGCCCAATCCCTATATCTATATTCAGCAGACATAAGGTTTCGCACATTTATGTCGACTATTACCAGCAGCCGAGATTTTGTATGACAAGAGACTATTGGAAAACTATTGGAAGAATCATTACTTCGGATGTTTTAAATAGACTGTTCATATTACCACTCTACTCGTTATACCCATATCGACATTTTGAGAACCTTTGATAAATATTAGATGCTCTTTCAAATAATCGGATTCAGGAGGAATGGATGGTTTTAGATGGTTTTCAGTGATGTAACACTGATTTTAGTGATGGTTTAGATGGTTTTAGTGCTGTAACCAGGACCTGATTACCGAAAAGAGAGGGTGAGCACCTGCTTCCCTTCAAAATATTTAAAGGGGGGCTCCCAAATGGCATCTCCCATTGACACTTTTAAAATGTAAGTTATTTGTCTAATAGTTAGATTGACACTTCTTTTTAATGTAAGTTATTTGTCAAATAGTTAAGTTAAACAGTATTTTGCCCGTACAGGCAAACACATAAATATATGGGTTGCTGAGCCCAAATTTGCATTGCCCATATTTTTTTCTACATTTACATATCAAACTGTTAACGACAAAAGGTAGGATGGCAGTTAATATTTAAGTTAGACCTCATTACAAAAGTAAACATGGACCACCCGGGATTCAATCATAAAATAAACTGTGGTTTAGGATTTTTGCTACAGACAAACAGTTTAAAATAATCAGTTTGTTGATGAGAACTGTTAGTTGACCAGGACAATGCGGTCATAGAATTTTTCGAGCACGGATGAGTGCGTGGGGAATTTGTTCAACAAATCCAAATGGGGTTGCAGTTAATCAGGCCCTGGATGTAACACCACAAAGAGTCTAAACGTCTGACTTTTCTCTAACGTCGCCTTTCCTTGATAAGCAAATAAACCATGCAACAACCAAGTAGAAAACTATGCGATGCCGTCATTAAAGAGGAAATGAATGCAACTTACCATGTGCTGCTCGGCGATTCGGATACCTGAGCACCGGCGGGTCTGAAGCTTTGTGGGACCCACTTGGACACCAGTCCCTCATAGTCGGCCACCGACAGAGACCTGATTTTACTCAGGAGCGACTTGAGTGTCGCGGTCGCCGATTCTGCCGTCGACGCCAACTTGATGCTTGGGGGTGTCACTCTAGATGCTGCGTCCGTTCGGTATTAAGGTTTCTGAAAGTCAGAAGACGCGCTTCTAACTTCGAAAGTCAAGACACTCAAGCTGCACTCACACTTGCACTCAAGTTTTCCATACACCCGTAACATCAAAGCTGCTAGAAAAACATTCCGCTTTTTGTTCGTAGCAGTTTCTTCGCTCCATTTACTCGGGAATAACTTTCTGAAGAGCGAGCTCCTCGAGTTTCGTAGGATCGACAGACATGATGGTTTTGCAGAAAATGGGTCAATTTGTGTCCAATTCCATAAATGTGTACAAAATAAATACGCTTAAAACAGCCGACAGCGTTTAAGCGTCCTTATTAGAGAAAGGAACAGATTTTCCGAACTCAATTTGGTAAAGTTTTATGCCGCGCGAGGTGGTGTTCAGATGTCATGACGTCTCGTAACTCTGCGAAGAGTTAATTGGATCGTTTTGATTGTGACACCTCTTCCAAAGGAGTCTCAGGAATTGTAAGACGGAGTGGGAGAGCCAAGCATTTCTTTGACACCTCTCGCGTTCAGGATTTTAGAGTTCACCCTTCCACTGGGATGTTTCGGATCCCGATTTTCAAAAGGATGTTACTTGCAGGCCAAGTTTTATAAATTGCTTTCTGAAATCCCAAGTCAACTTCTAAAAATGACTACATTTTCGACATGCGTAGATCCCTTCTCACGTATTCCTTCGAGGCCGATCTGAAGAAGCAGGAGCTTCTCGATATCCTTTCAGTGGGGAAGGATGCTCCCTCTCGACACAGCCGAGAGCTCAGTGGCGTTGCCAACAGGTGTGCCTTGTATCTGACCGTTTTATAGATTGGAAAGCACAGGTGGGCTAAAAGCAGATGCGCGCGCCTCATTCCTCTCGCTCCTTCGTTACCATGCCAACCTCGATTCGGTGGTTGACGCAGGGATTGGGGGTCATTCCATACCTGTGGAGCTTACTCCTCGAGGATGGTACCAGGTGTGTGAAGAGTTGTCGGGATGCGGAGTGTCTGGAAAACGGCTTTGGGCTTCATTGTGCGACTGAAGGACCGACTTCAGTTCGGTTTCCATCTTTTGCAGTTTGGGATTAAGAATTGCGCTTTATATTGGATTCAGAAATTAAATTCTGTACTCAAATTGGATTCATTTTATTTTATGTATACACTAGCAGCATACCCGTTCTTTGTACGGAGTACATAATATAAACAAACTTAAAATTCACGATCCTGTGCAAATTCCTATAATATACTAAATGGCATTGTTAATCAAAATATTCTACTAAACTATTTAATTGAATGCTCCTAAAAAGAAGTTTAACAATATCTGTTCTCGCTCTACAAAATCATCTTCACGGGCACATCTGAAGAATAAAACAGCCAGTTCCCGTTTGTAAACAAATTTGCAAAAAATATGAAATTCAACCAAAATATGAAATTCAACCAATATATGCAAAATAAAAGCGCTAAAATTTTGTGCAATCCGTACTTATATTCGCGAATATTAGAAGATATTAGTAGTTTATTAGTATAAGATTACATGCACTACAACATATAGGAGTTTCTAAAATCTTTGCCAAAATAAGACAAACGACGTAATAAATTGATAATATTTTTATAATCCCGTAATCTTTAAACTTAAAGGTCGTAATCGATTCCAATATATGTCAAAATATGTGCCAATACACCTGTATTACTTATACTCTCGTAGATTAGAAGATACACCCGTGCATTTGTAGAAGATGATCCATACTATGTACAATATATGAGTTTCAATAATTTTTGCAAAAATAAAGCAATGACGTATTAAATTGAAAATATCAATTATCCCCGAATATATCAATAATAATAATGTTTAAACCTGAAGACCGTAATTGATATAATCCAGTCAAAAATGCAATATCGGTGAAATTTATTTTATATACATATAATGGACGGAAAAATATCGTCTGCATAATGCTATTTCTATGGAAGGTTTAATGGTTACATACATATCTTTATATACATATCTTTATTATTTAAATCCGGAAAAATTTAATAAAAATTATCTGCTGCATCAACACATTGGATTTAAATCCGTTGCTAAATGACATGATATAATTTCCTGCCAATAAATTGGCGAAAAAAATATCGTCTGCATAATACTATCTCTATGGAAGGTTTGATGATTCGTTTTTAACACTTTATTAGCACTTTACAACAAAGTTGAAAAGTGTTTATGACTTTGTTCATTCTGTCTGTCTGTCTGTCCGTTACACGATAACTGCCGTAAAAATGACTTAATCAAAATGAAATTTTAGTATGTTGTTAAGACGGTCTAGGACCTATGGGAATATAAATGAATAATATCACCCAATTAGTTTTGGATTGAATCCCGGTTGAAAAAATGAAATACATTGAACCCTATGGGACCTAATTTTTCAAACGTTTGTTAAGCGGATTTAAAATTCACAAATTGCTTCGAAAATTTTAGGTAATATTCAAATTGTTCCATAAAATATATATAAAAAATTCAGCGAAATATATTCAGTAGTTTTTAAAATAAAAATTAAAATAATAATTACACCTCTTATATGAAGCGATCACGTGACCACGATATGAAAAAATCACGTGACCCACTTCAAAATGAAATATGGCATCTATCTTGTCTCAAAATCGTGATTTTTAAAGTTCTTTTTAATTTATATTGAGTGTTATATCCGTCCTAAAACCACTTTATTTTTGCTTAAATCATCTACATACTGAAACAACGCAATTACAATATATTTGAGCTTAAATGATCATCCAAATTTGATTATTTCTACAACGAAGCCTATTTTTCACTTATGTAAAATGTAAAGAGCAAAATATGTAGAATGAGTTGTATTAGAATTGCTGTATTTCTTTAACACAAAATTATTTAGTTCATGGAGTCTGCATAGCTGATATGAATGAAATATTCATTGATTTTACAGAGAGAAGGACGGTTTTTTTCGATGAAGTTTTAAGCTTGAGCGATGAGTTTAATTACTTGTAGCTCCATGGTCTTAATTTTTAAATAAAATAGTTATAAATAAAATGCTGTTTTTATAGAGAGAACCAGGCGTGTTATTTTTTCTATGACGTCATTTGAATGATTTCAGTTGTTTTCGATGAAATTTTCAAATATAATAAATTATCGTAGTTTTATGATAATTCTAAAATTATTACCAAGGAATGTATCGCATTTTAGAGATGTTTAAACCAGACAATTTATATTTCAATGCCGTCATTTGAATGAAGTTCAGTTTTTTCGATGAAAGTTGAAGTTTTCAAATATAATAAATTAATGTAGTATTGTGATAAGTTTTAAAATATTATCGAGGAATGTATTGCATTTTAGAGATGTTTAAATAAAATTGCATTGGAGTTGGAAAGTGTTTCATAATCAATGCTTTAAGCATGATTGATCGTTCTTGTTAATTTATATCTAAACAACCTCTGCTCATAGAAACTAGAAACGTGGACTCAATTTTAAGCGGTGCTATTGCAAGTCTACCCCGAAAATTTCATCCAATTCGGTGCAGTCGTTCTCCCGTGATAATGAGATAGATTTCCAATTTTATTTGTATAGAATAATTAATACAAAAAAACACATAGGTTAAGATTTAAAAGTAATTCAATTCAATCCAGTTTTATTTTCAAGTCGATACTGAAAAAATAAAGCAATTTTTCAAATTCAGATCTAAAGTCATGTAAAGGGTTGTTAAAGGTTGTACACTCATGAATCCACCGTTGTATTGTGGAAGTGTTTTCACACCATATCGATGAGATGTTTTTTCCAATGTTTCTGCAATGTTTTTTCCTTTCTTTTTTTCCATAAAAAATTATAAACGTTCTATTACAATTAATACTTGTTTCCTGTCTAAATTCTAATTTATTTATTTTCTGTTTAATCCCGCATCTTGTTAATAGTTTTAAATTTGGCATTTTATTTTCTCACGAGCAGTGTCGAAGCGTCAAGGGAGACAACGTAGACAACAACGACCCAAATAATATTCGATATTTTTCAGAATTAAAAACTCTGTGTATAGAACTGATATTTTTCAAGAATAAGAGACATTCGTTTCAAATAATCCAACTGTTTTTATTTAGCAGATTTCACCTTACATTCTTTGATTTCCATTTATTATTTGCTTTATTTATCTTAGTATTTATATAAATTAAAAGCGACATAGATAAAGCAAAGAAATGTACGTGTCTGCGGACAGTGAAGAAATTTTTTATTGAAGGTGAATCAATCGTGTATGCAAGTATACATTCTTAATACGTTTAGAATTACTTTATGTGAATCGGAAACTACATTTTTAACAAGTGAAAAAGTAAAAGCTTGGTGAGTGGTCTTTTGCATGTTTTCTTCGATTTCTATATTCCACTTAAAATGGAGTTTCTCTTGCATTGTGTTTTCTCCCATATGTTTTTTACTTGGTTACCCAGAGAAATGCAAAACTGGGGATACATTGTAATAAAATTGCAAAATGTCATTGATTTATTAACACTTTACAACATAGTTGAAAAGTATTTATGACTTTGTTCATTCTGTCTGTCTGTCTGTCTGTCCGTTAGCACGATAGCTACCTTAAAAATGACTTTATCAAAATGAAATTTTAGTATGTTGTTCAGACGGTCTGTGGGACCTATGGGAATATAACTGAATAATATCACCCAATTAGTTTTGGATTGAACCCGGGTTGAGAAAATGAAATACATTGAACCCTATGCGACCTCATTTTTCAAACATTTTTTAAGCGAATTTAAAATTCACAAATTGCTTCCAATGTTTTAGAAAATATTCAAATTATCCCATAAAAAATAAAAAATAAAAATCAGCAAAATATATTCAGTAGTTTCTTAAATAAAAATTAAAATAATAATGATACCCTTTATATGAAGAGATCACGTGACCATTATATGAGGAGATCACGTGACCATTATATGAGGAGATCACGTGACCATTATATGAGGAGATCACGTGATCGACTTCAAAATAAAATAGGGCATCCATCTTGCGTCAAAATCGTGATTTTTAGAGTTCTTTTTAATTCATATTCAGTGTTGTATCCGTCCTAAAGCCGCTTTATTTTTGCTTAAATTTTGTGCATCTATATACTGAAACAACGCAATAACAATACATTTGTGTTTAAATGACCATGAAAATTTGATTATTTCTATAACGAAGCCTAATTTTCCTTTATGGAGGATATAAACACCAAAAGATGTAGAATGAGTTGTATAAGAATTGCTGCATTTCTTTAATGCAAAATTATTTAGCTCAGGGAGTCTGCATAGCTGATATGAATGAAACATTAATTGATTTTACAGAGAAGCAGACTATTTTTTCGATGAAATTTTAAGCATAGAGTTAAATTACTTGTACCTCCATGGTTTTAAGTTTTTAAATAAAATAAATTATTATAGTATTGTGATGAATGAAATAAATGGAAAAAAGTTTATGAATAAAATGCTGCTTTTATAGAGAGAGCCAGCCAGCCGTGTTATATTTCGATGACGTCATTTGAATAAATTTCATTTGTTTTCGATGAAGTTTTCAAATATAATATAAGTTATTGCAGTATTATGATCATTTTAAAAATATTACCTAGGAATGTATCGCATTTTAGGGATGTTTAAATAAAATGACATTGAAGTTTGAAAGTGTTTCATAATCAATGCATTGTGCATGATTGATCTTCCTTGTTTTCATTGCACCTGATTCATTTATAATAGCAAGCTTCTGTTAATACAAGCATCCACAATTGAGTCTCTCCCAAGGTCTCTCCAACAGCATTTAGGTGCAGGGCCGGTGGCGAATGAGGGCGAAAAAAGTGCTTTGCCGGAGTAGCCAATAGAGGCCCGGAAGCCTCGGGACCCTTGTCGTATAGGAAGTTTACGGAAAAAGATCAATAATTTGTAAAATAGAGAGTAGTAAAGGGCCCGCATTTGTCGCATAGGGATCCGAAAATTCTGCAGGCGACACTGTCTAGATCCGTTCTGCTGTATTGAAGTAGATGCTTTTATATGCTGACTTTATGGTCATTGGAGGTCATTTTAAATGTGTTTTTATGTACTCTATAATGTCATTCAGTCTGTGTAACGTTTAGAAAAAAAACCCCATCGCATTTATTACTTTGCTTATACATTATTGTATATAAGGAAAGTATTGGGACGAATTCGAATTTTCGACGGGAGATCACGTTTCACGCATTCCTGATCACGAATCGAACATTTTTGAAGTGATGTCTGTGTGTGTGTGAAAATATGTGTGTGTGTGTGAAAGTATGTGTGTACATGTGTGAAAGTATGTGCGTGTGTATGTGTCAGTGAGTCTGTGGAGACGATAACTGACGAACAAATGGACCGATTCGAACGAAATTGGGTACAAAAATTACAATCCGTGAATACTGGAAGTCTATTGTTTTCATACGCAATCGAATGTTCAGAACCCCCCTAAATTTTCGAGTGAAATTTTGAAAAATCGTCAAAAAATCAAAACCTTTAATAAAGTTACGAAAATAGACATTTCTTATGTAATTTTTCGTTCGAAAGCGATTGACATAAATTTTTAGAACGCTAGCATGAACCGTTCTTGAGATATTGTACATTTTTCAAAAAAATTATCAAAAAATCATATAAAAAAATATTCCCTATTGAGAAACATGTTCACTTTTCATATGTAATAGCATGCGATAAATAGGGTAAAATCATTCTCGTGGATCCAGCTCATTCCATTCCTGAAAAAATCTGATGTGGGCAGCACATGACTTTCCTTATATAATGCAATGAATTTACTGCTTTTACAGTTAAAAAAAATATTATTCTTATAGTAGATACTTATATTCTTTCCAAGATATTGAATTTTCTTCAATGAGTCGTTATTTTCATTGATTTAGCGTCATTTTTATCCATTTGGCGAGATTTTCGTTAATTTGGCAACATTTAAAAATGTCGCCAAGTTGGCTACATTCCGCTAAATTCGTCGCCAAAATCTCGCCAAGCGTTATGGACGGAGAAATAAGTTATTCTTACAGCGGATAAATGACTATTGGTGTTCAAATACAAAAGTATTACTCAAAGTACCTTTTCTCGTGAATAGAACGATTTAGAACCGATTTAGAACGATTTAGAATTTATCGCATGATATTACAAATAAAAAGTGAACATGTTTCTTAACAGTTTATTTTTTTAATTTATGGGATTTTTTGATAAATTTATTTGAAAAATGTGCAATATCTCGAGAACGGTTTATGCTAGCGTTCTAAAGTTGATGGCAATTGTTTTCTAAGGAAACATTACATAAGAAATGTCTATTTGCGTAACTTTATTAAAGGTTTTGATTTTTTGATGATTTTTTCAAAATTTAGGAGAGTTCTGAATATTCGATTGTGTTTTAAAACAATAGGCTTCCAGTATTCATGGATTGTGATTTTTGTACCAAATTCCATTCGAATCGCTCCATTCGTTCGTGAGATATCGTCTCCACAGACTCGCTGACACACACACACACACATAACACATATTTTCACGCACACACATACACATACACACCCGGCCACACATTAAGCTGCCATAAGCCCTAGGGTTGGTCGTGTGGTCTGGGCCTTCAACACACACACACACGCGCGCGCACACACGCACGCACACACACACACACACACACACACACACACACACACACACACATACAGACAGCACTTCAAAAATGTTCGATTCGTGATCAGGGATTCTTGGAACTTGCTCTCCCGTCGAAAACTCGAATTCGAATTTTCGACCCCGTCACAATACTTTCCTTATCCATTATGTATATAAGGAAAGTAAAAAGATACTTTGAGTAATACTTTTATATTTGAACGCCAATAATCATTTATCTTCTGTAAGAATAACTTATTTCTCCGTCCATAACGCTTGGCGAGATTTTGGCGACGAAATTGGTAGAATGTCGCCAACTTGGCGACTTTTTAAATATTGCTAAATTAACGAAAAACTCGCCAAATGGATAAAAATGACGCTCAATCAATGAAAATGACGACTCATGGACGAAAATTCAATATCTTGGAAAGAATATAAATCTATATAAATAAAAATGAAAATCTGTCTGTCTGTCTGTCTGTTTGTCACACCATCACGGGAGAACGGCTGAACCGAATTTGAAGAAATTTTGTGGGTAGCCCAGAAATAGCCCCACTTAAAATTATATCCGTGTTTTGAGTTTCTACGACCAGTGGTTCTCGAGATATTAGTAAAAAACGAAATTTTCGTTTGTCTCATCGTCACGGAAAAACGGCTGAACCGAATTTAATGAAATTTGGTGAATAGCCTTGAAATATCCCCCCATAAATTTTGTCCAAGTTTCGAGTTTCTAAGACCTGGGGTTGTCGAGATATTAATGAAAAACGGAACTTTTTCCTAGGAGTTCTACTCCCTAACTCCGTGGTTTATCCAAACGAAAAGCTTGAAAATCGTTTGAAAGTGAATTAAAATTTAATCTCTGAGTTTGATGGGAGATTTTTTGCGTTAATTAGTCACTTTCTGAAAACATGAATTGTTTGAAACATGATTTAAAGGGGAAATCTATCTCCATGGTTCATGGTTTATTTAAAACAAGCTTTTACGGAACAATGAGAAGTATAGAGAAATCAAAATCGTTATTTAATTTCGCAGTTTATGTTATAAGACATGACATATTTAACATGTTATAAGATTCTATCTTATATCATGTTACTCAGAAACGCAATTAAATTAAATCTGCCTGTTAATTTTAATAATTATTTTTTCGATTTGAATAATGAATAAATGGATATAAAAATATATTTTAGAAAAGAACGATTTGATTTTTCTTATAGCATTTTTGACTGGATAATATCAATTACGGTCTTCAGGTTTAAAAATTATTATTATTTATATTTTCGGGGATTATTGATTCAAGGATTATTGATATTTTCAAGTTATTATGCAATTATTTTATTATGACAAAAATTGTTTAAACTCATATATTGTATGTTGTACGAATCTTCTACAAATACACGTGTATATCTTTTAATTTACGAGAATATAAGTAGTACAGGTATATTGACATATGTTTTGATATATATTGGCATATATTGGAATCAATTACGACCTTCTGGTATAAAGAGTACGGATATTATTGATGTTTTCAATTTATTACGTCATCTCTTTTATTTTGGCAAATATTTTTGAGACGCATATTGTAATACGGGTACTCTTCTACTAACACATTGGCATATTTTCTGATCTGCGACAATATAATTAGTACGGGGTTGCATATATTCATTCAATTCCTATTTTTTCTTCTGTAAATTTGCTTACAAAAGGGGGCAGGATGTTTTATTCTTCAGATCTGATCGTGAAGATAATTTTGCATAGTGAGAACATATATTCTTAAACTTCTCTTTAGGAGCAATAAATTTAATATTTTAACAGAATTTGCACATGATTGCGAACTTTAAGTTTCTTTAAATTATACACTCCGTACGAATAACGGGTGTGCTGTTAGTGGTTAATAAATTTTAACATTTTAGGAGGATATATCATGTTGCTCGGCATCACAATTAAATTAAATGTGTTTGTTAATGTTTTTATTATTTTTTTTCGATTTAAATAATAAATAAATGGATAAATGGATATAAAAGTATATCTTATGAATGGACGGTTTGATTTTTCTTTTAATTATATTAATTGCTGACTGCGTACATCAATTTCATTTATTTTGGCAAAGAGTTTTCAAGCTTATATCGTATTTAGCTACTAAACTCATATATTGTGTTTAGCCAATAAATTCATATAGCCGATTGTTGAAACAGAAAAAGAGTAGAGCAGGTATATCTTCTAATACAATTGTAGTGTTTTCATTTAGTATATTGAAACGGGATAAGAATGTTTCATTCAGATCTGCAAATTCAAAGCTACGAATTTGGAGGGATATCGCTAATTTGACAACTTTTCTTAAACTTTGCCAAATTGACGGAAATGTCGCCAAATTGATATAAACGACACACAAACAGCTGCCATAAACCTTCGGGTTGGTCGTGTGGCTTGGGTCTTCTACATATCAATGAAATTTTTTTTTGTTTTGTTAGAAGAGAGTACTGAAATGATGTTTGGTTAGCATTTATCTGTCAGACCAACCATCCTACATAGTAATACATTTAGCGAATTTTTAAAATGTCACCAAATTGATAAAAATGTTTTCAAATCTATAAAAATATCTTGAAATTGATAAAATTGCGCTACATAAATGATATTAATTGTTTTTTTGTTAGGGGATAGTATTGTGATGATATTTCGTCAATTTGTCGCAAAGTGGAACTGTCAGTTCTACAGTCCCACTTGGCGATAAATTTGGCGATTTTTTAAAATGTCGCTAATTTGACGAAACTGTCGCCAAATGTTCCATAGAAATATAACTATTTAGACGATATTTTTTCTACCAATTTATTTGAAGCAAATGATATCATGTCGCTTAGCAACGGATTTAAATCCAATGTGTTTATGCGGCAGACGATTTTTATTAAATCCTTTCCGATTTGAATAATGAAGATATGTATATAAAATAAATTTCATTGCCATTTCATTTTGGACTGGATAATATCAATTATACTCTTCAGGTTTAAACATTATTATTATTGATATTTTCCGGAATTATTGATTCAGGGATTATTGATATTTTTAAGTTACTACGCCATTGTTTTATTGCTGCAAAAATTGCTGACACACGCATATTGTACGTTGTACGAGTAATCTTCTAGGAATGCACGGGTATATCTTCTAACCTACGAGAATATAAGTAGTACAGGTATATTGGCATATATTTTGACATATATTGGCATATATATTGGAATCAAGTACAGTCTTCTGGTATGAAGATTAAGGGGATTAATTATATATTCAATTTATTACGTCGTCTGTTGTATTTTACCAAAAAACATTTGTGACTCATATTGCAAAACGGGTAATCTTCTACTAATAATCGAACATTATAAGTAGTACGTGTATATCTTCCCATGTAATTTTAGCACTTTAATTTTGACATATATTGGAATAAATGACTGTCTTCAGATTTAAAGATTACGGGTTTATTGGTATTTTCAATTTATACATGTAATCTACTAATACAGGTTATATTGTCTAATATTCGCGTATATAATTAGTACGGGTCCCATACAATTTTAACGCTTTTATTTTGCATATATTGATTCAATTCCATATTTTTTTTTATATTTGCTTACATAAGGGGTCCAAGATGTTTTATTCTTCAGATATGTCCATGAAGATAATTTTATATAGCGAGAACAGAGATTCTTAAACTTCTTTTTAGGAGCATTATATTAAATATTTTAACAGAATATTTTGATTAAACATGTCATTTAGTATACTATAAGAATTTGGGCATGATTATGAATTTCAAGTTTCTTTATATTATATACTCCGTACGAAGAACGGGTATGCTGCTAGTATCTATATAAATAATATTGAAAATATGTCTGTCTGTCTGTTTGTCCCGTTATCACTTGAGAACGGCTGAACCGAATTTGATGAAATTTTGTGGGTAGCCCAGAAATAGCCCCACTTAAAATTTAGTCTTTGTTTGGAATTTCCACAACCAGTGGTTCTCGAGATATTAGTGAAAAACGAATATTTCGTTTGTCTCATCATCACGAGAGAACGGCTGAATCGAATTTAATGAAATTTTGTGAGTAGCCTTGAAATAGCCCCCCATCAATTTTGCCCAAGTTTCGAGTTTCTAATACCAGGGGTTGTCGAGATATTAATGAAAAACGGAACTTTATCCTAGGAGTTCTACCCTTTAACTCCGTGGTTTATCCAAACGAAAAGGATGAAAATCGTTTGTTTAAAACGTCAACGTGAATTAAAACTTCATTTCTGAGCTTAGTACAGGATTTTTGCGGTAGTTAGTCACTATCTGAAAGCATGAATTGTTTGAAACATGAATTTAAATGGAAAATCTAACTCCATGGTTTATGCTTCACAAGCATTTGCTAAACAATGAAAAGTATAAAGAAATCAAAATGGTTATTATTTTTGCATTTTATGGGGAAGAGATCAAAATGGTTATTTAATTTCGCAGTTTATGAGGAAGATTCTTTCTTATATTATGTTGCTCAGCAACGCAATTAAATTAAATGTTTGTTAATATTTGTTATTATTTTTTCTATTTGAATAATAAATAAATAGATGTAAAAATATATTTTGTAAATGAACGGTTTGATTTTTTTTTTAATTCTATTAATTACGGACTGTGTACATCACTTTCCTTTATTTTGGCAAATAGTTTTCAAGCTTATATATTGTGTTTAGCTAATAAACTCATATATTGTGTTTAGCCAATAAATTTACTTAGCCGATTGTTGAAACAGAAAAAGAGTAGAACGAGTATATTTTCTAATGCAATTTTTAGTGTTTTCATTTGGTATATGCAAACGGGATCGGATGTTTTATTCTTCAGATCTGCAAATTCAGAGCTATGAATTTCGAGGAATATCGCTAACTTGGCAACTTTTCTTTAACGTTGCCAAATTGACGGAAATGTCGATAAATTGACAAAAACGACGCAAATCAATTAAATTAAATTTGTTTTCTTAGAAGAGAGTACTGAAATGATGTTTAGGTAGCATTTGTCGGCCAGTCTATCCATCCTACTTAGTAACACATTTAGCGAATTTTTAAATTGTCACCAAATTGATAAAATGTTTGCAAATCCATAAAATTATAATAAAATTGATAAAATTGCGCTTAATAAATGCAATTAATTATGTTTTGTTAGGGCATAGTATTGTGATGATTATTCGTCAATGTGTCGCAAAATGGGAATGTCAGTTCTACATTCCCACTTGGTGATAAATTTGGCGATGTTTTAAATTGTCGCTAAATTGCCGAAAATGTCGCCAAACCTTCCATGGAAATAGAATCATTCAAACGATAAGATTCTCATCAATTCATTTAAACAAATGATGTCATGTCGTTTAGCAACGGATGTAAATCCAATGTGTTTATGAGGCATACGATTTTTATTAAATCTTTTCCGATTTGAATAACAAAGATATGTATATAAATTAAATTTCATTGACATTGTATTGTTGACTGGATAATATCAATTACGGTCTTCAGGTTGAAAAATTATTATTATTGGTATTTTCGTGGACTGTTGATTCAGGGATTATTGATATTTTCATATTAATTCTATGCCATTGTTTTATTATGACAAAAATTGTTGAAACTCACATATTGTACGCGGTGCGAATAATCTTCTATAAATGCACGGGCTATCTTCTAATCTACGAGAATATAAGTAGTACAGGTATATAGGCATATATTTTGATATATATTGGCATATATTGGAATCAATTACAACATTCTGGTATAAAGATTACGGGGATAATTGAAATTTTCAATTTATTATGTCATCTGTTTTATTTCGGCAAAGATTTTTTAGACTCATATTGTAATAAGGGTAATCTTCTACTATAACATACAGGCATATTTTCTAATCTGCGACAATATAAGTAGTACGGGGATATATATATATATATATTCCCATTTAATTTTAGTGCTTTCATTCTGGCATATATTGGAATCAATTACGGGTTTATTGATATTTTCAATTTATACATGTAATCTACTAATACAGGTTATATCATCTAATATTCGAGTATATAAATACTACGGGTCCCATACAATTTTAGCACTGTTATTTTGAATATATTGAATCAATTTCATATTTTTTGTATATTTGCTTTCGAAAGGGGTCAGGATGTTTTATTCTTCAGATCTGCCTGTGAAGATAATTTTGCATGATGAGAACATTCATAAACTTCTCTTTAGGAGCAATAAATTTAATATTTTAACATAATTTGGATATGATTCTGAATTATAAGTGTCTTTATATTATATACTCCGTACGAAGATCGGGTATGCTGCTAGTCTACTATAAAAATAATCTATTTCTTTTTATGGTAAAAGTAGTAAATTCATTGCATTCTATAAGGAAAGTCATGTGCTGACCACAACAATTTTTTTTTCTCTATATATTAAACAAGAAAGATCAATCATGCATAAGCATTGATTATGAAACACTTTCCAACTGAAATGCAATTTCATTTAAAAATCTCTAAAATGGGATACATTCAGTGGTGATATCTTTTACATTATCACAGTACTACAGTAATTTATTATACTTAAATATTTAAAACTGTATCGAAATATAAATCATCTGATTCTCTATGCAAAATCAATGAATATTTCATTCATATAACTTGTATTCCAGACTCCAGAGCTAAATAATTTTGTGTGAAAAAAATTCAGCAATTCTTATGTAACTCACCTTACAATCGCTTGAGATATTTGCATTCTGCATAAGTTAAAATTAGGCTTCGTTGAAGAAATAATAAAAGTTTAGGGATCATTTAAAATCACAACTATTGTAATTGCGTAGGCACAGAATTTAGATACACACAGAATACAGATACACAGATAATATATATGTGTGTGCGTATGTATGTATTCAAAGTATTGGAATCGTGTCGAAGATCGGAACTCGAATTTTCGAAGGATCTACACGTTTTAGGACTCCCAGAACACGAAAAATTATTTTTAGGAAGACATCTGTGTGTGTAAGGGTGTATCTGTGTGTGTTTCTGTGTGTCTGTGAGGATATTGCATCCACTCTAACTGAAAAACTAATGAACCGAATTTAATAAAATTTGGTAGGTAAGTTTTTGTGGGAAACCCTGATGTTCATTTGATTATAGTACGATTCGTAATAAAAGAATCTGCCTTCTTTGCGAAATGGCCGGCAGAAATTGCCTTTATCCACTCTAGCTAAAAACTAATGGACCAAATTTAACACAATTTGGTGTATAATATTTCAATAACCTACAAGTGATTTATATACCAAATTTAACAAAATTTGTTATATAAATCACTTGTAGGTTAGTCTAGTACGATTCGGAAAAAAGGAACGGACTGTTTTTCGAAATGGCCCGCAAAAATCGTTAAATATAAAAATAAAAGACTACGTGTGCTCAATTATATCAATTAAATTCCTATTTTATACGTGATTTTTGACAACACAAAGAATAAGACTAACCCCATTACTCTAGGACTAGCCGTTCTTGAGATATTTTAGTTTTTTTTTTTTGCGTTTTCGCTACGCCACTTTTGACAATAAGTCCATCTATCAAATGAGAACCAAATTTAAGTTTCACGTGCAAATTCAATGTCATTTAAAATACTTATGGATGTTATTTTGTGCAGAAAAACTCAAATTATTATTGAAGAAATAAAGAGAACGTGAATATGAGTCTGCAGGGAAAGACATGTGCTGTCCACATCAGAATTTTTGACAATATTACAACAATGATTTATAGAAGTGAATGGGGATTATTTGCAGGCCATTTCGAAAAAACTGTAGGATCTATATTTAAAGATCCACCAAATTGTTGTAGAATAAAATGTTCCACAAATTTAAGCTGTGTACCAAATATTAATTCTCTAGGACGTAGGAAAGTGCATTAAAAACGCCATCAAATAAGTATATCATGAAAAGTTATATAAAATTAAAAAAAAAATTGAAAAATTGTTATCTACCAAATTTATTTTAAAATGTGAATCCTCTCTCATATACAAATTAATTAAACTTTTGGAAAGATATTTATTATATAATATATCTGTTTTTTCTTTCTGGAGGATATTGCAAAAGTCAAAATTTAATTGAATTCGTTTTTCTCCCTATATTAAATAATTTTTAATTAAAAAACTACCCAACATATTTTACTGAAATTTTTTGTTATATATTTTATGAGATAATGTGAATATTTCCTAAAAATTTCGAAGCAATTTGTGAATTTTAAATGTGCTTAAAAAATGTTTGAAAAATGAGGTCCCATAGGGTTCAATGTATTTCATTTTTTCAACCCGGGTTCAATAAAAAACTAATTGGGTGATATTATTTATTTATATTCCCATAGGCTCCACAGACCGTCTGAAAAGCATACTAAAATTTCATTTTGATAAAATCATTTTTACGGCAGTTATCGTGCTAACGGACAGACAGACAGACAGACAGAATGAACAAAGTCATAAACACTTTTCAACTATGTTGTAAAGTGCTAAAAAAAAAGTAGCTGACGCCGCCGCTGTTTGACACCTTTCTCGTTTCTCGAGATTCTTTGCCTCGTGCCGCAAAAACTATTGCATATAAAAATACGACATTGGGAATACTTGTAGAAAAAGCTTTGGGGAATACGCTGAAATGAACCGTTTTTTGATTTCCATATATTGTAGTTTAAGAAATATTTAATGTCAGATAAAATATTTTAGCTGCGAGTTCGCGTATTGGATAGTCTAACAATAACAAGACCACGCATTTTTGCAGGCAGGTACATACATGGGTGAATTTTTGCAGGATGGAGCCCCTTTTTAACACTTTACAACATAGTTGAAAAGTGTTTTTTACTTTGGTCATTCTGTCTGTCTGTCCGTCCGTTTGCACGATAACTGCTGTATAAATGACTTTATCAAAATGAAATTTTAGTAGGTTGTTGAGACGGTCTGTGGCACACATGAGAATGTAAATGAATAATATCACCCAATTAATTTTGGATTGAACCCGGGTTGAAAAAATGAAATACATTGAACCCTATGGGACCTAATTTTTCAAACATTTTTTAAGCAAACTTAAAATTCACAAATTACTTCGAAATTTTTAGGAAATATTCACATTATCCCATAATTGTGAGTCGGACGGCCTGGGGTTTCCACATTATCCCATAAAATATATAAAAAAATTTTCAGTAAAATATATTAAGTAGTTTTTTAATTAAAAATTATTTAATATAGGGAAAAAAACAAATTCAATTAAATTATGATTTTTGGGATATCCTCCAGAAAGAAAATATATATATATTATATAATAAATATCTTTCCAAGAGTTTAATCATTTTGTATATGAGAGAGGCTTCACATTTTAAAATAAATTTGGTAGATAACAATTTTTCAATTTTTTTTTATTTTATATAACTCTTCATAAAAATTTCGAAGTAATTTGTGAATTTTAAGTTTGCTTAAAAAAAATGTTTGAAAAATTAGGTCCCATAGGGTTCAATGAAATACATTGAACCCTATGGGACCTAATTTTTCAAACATTTTTTAAGCAAACTTAAAATTCACAAATCACTTCGAAATTTTTAGGAAATATTCACATTATCCCATAATTGTGAGTCGGACGGCCTGGGGTTTCCACATTATCCCATAAAATATATAAAAAAATTTTCAGTAAAATATATTAAGTAGTTTTTTAATTAAAAATTATTTAATATAGGGAAAAAAACAAATTCAATTAAATTCTGACTTTTGGGATATCCTCCAGAAAGAAAAAAGATATATATTATATAATAAATATCTTTCCAAGAGTTTAATCATTTTGTATATGAGAGAGGCTTCACATTTTAAAATAAATTTGGTAGAAAACAATTTTTCAATTTTTTTTTATTTTATATAACTCTTCATGATATATATGATAACTCTTCATGATATGACTTATTTGATAGCATTTTTAATGCACTTTCTTACGTCCTAGAGAGTTAATATTTGGTACACAGCTTAAATTTGTTGAACATTTTATTCTAAAAAATTTGGTGGATCTTTAAATATAGATCATGCATTTTTTTCGAAATGGCCTGCAAATAATCCCCGTTCACTTCTATAAATCATTGTTGTAATATTGTTAAAAATTCTGATGTGGGCAGCACATGTCTTTCCCTGCAGACTCATATTCACGTTCTCTTTATTTCTTCAATAATAATTTGAGTTTATCTGCACAAAAGAACAGCCATAAGTATTTTAAATGATATTGAATTTGCACGTTAAACTTAAATGTAGTTCTCATTTGATAGCTGGACTTATTGTCAAAGGTGGCGTAGCGAAAAAACTAGAATATCTCAAGAACGGCTAGTCCTAGAGTAATGGGGTTAGTCTTATTCATTTTGTTGTCAAAAATCACGTATAAAATAGGAATTTAATAGATATAATTGAGCACACGTAGTTTTTTATTTTTATATTTAAAGATTTTTGCGGGCCATTTCGCAAAAAGAGCCCGTTCCTTTTTCCCGAATCATACTAGAAATAACCTACAAATGATTTATATACCAAATTTTGTTAAATTTGGTATATAAATCACTTGTAAGTTTTTGAAATGTTATACACCGAATTTTGTTAAATTTGTTCCATTGGTTTTTAGCTAGAGTGAATAAAGGCAATTTCTGCCGGCCATTTCGCAAAGAAAGCAGATTCTTTTATTACGAATCCTACTATAATCTAATAAACATCAAGATTTCCCACAAAGAACATACCTACCAAATTTTATGAAATTCGGTCCATTAGTTTTTAAATTAGAGTGAATGCAATATCCTCACAGACACACAGAGACATACACAGATACACCCTTACACACACAGACGTCTTCCTAAAAATAGGTTTTTCGTGTTCTAGAAGTCCCAAAACGTGTAGATCCTTCGAAAATTCGAGTTCCGATCTTCGGAACGATTCCAATACTTTGAATACACACACACACATATATTATCTGCGTATCTGTGTATTATCTGTGTATCTATATTCCGTGCCTATGCAATTACAATAGTTGTGATTTTAAATGATCCCTGAACTTTTATTATTTCTTCAACGAAGCCTAATTTTAACTTATGCAGAATGCAAATATCTGAAGCGATTGTAAGGTGAGTTACATAAGAATTGCTGATTTTTTTTCACACAAAATTATTTAGCTCTGGAGTCTGGAATACAAGTTATATGAATGAAATATTCATTGATTTTGCATAGAGAATCAGATGATTTATATTTCGATACAGTTTTAAATATTTAAGTATAATAAATTACTGTAATACTGTGATATTGTAAAAGATATCACCACTAAATGTATCACATTTTAGAGATTTTTAAATGAAATTGCATTTCAGTTGGAAAGTGTTTCATAATCAATGCTTTAAGCATTAATGATCTTTCCTGTTTAATTTCGATGTAGTTTTCGAGATATTTTACTTTTTATGCACTTCTGGAAGGAACTTTGCGGTTTCTCTGTCTCGTACCGTAAAAACTATAGCATACAAAAATATGAAATTGGGTCCATTTATAGAGAAATAATAGGGTAACACGATGAAATAAACCGTTTATCGATTTAACCTTCAGTTTGGCATGAAATGGCTCTCGAAGCGAGTGCATGTTCAAGGAATTCAGTTTTTGGATTCCTTGGGCTAAGAAAAATCCCTGCTTTTCCCTCCTGCGAAAAATAGGCAGGGATAGAAAAGAGATTTTTGAAAGTAGAATTTTTAGGAAAGATAGATATGAAGCGAGCGCAGCGAGTAGGAGGCGAAGTCTTCCGAAGGGGGTTGCGCCAGCGGAGCGAGCTCCCTAGAGTTTTAACACTAGAACGACAGAGGAATTTTTGGAGGAATCGTTTCTCAAAGTAGTTATGCGGTCAAAATGACCGCTTCCGTCGGTCTAGTGTTAAATAAATGTTTCCCATTTTAGTTCGATATCCAATAATCCGGCAAATTAACTCGTTAAAAAATCCAATTATCCGCGCCGGATGATAGAAATTTACTGCCTATAATTTATTACTTTCCTTATATACATATAATGTATAAGGAAAGTATTGTGACGGGGTCGAAAATTAGAATTCGAGTTTTCGACGGGAGAGCACGTTTCAAGCATCCCTGAACACGAATCATAAGTGTTTGAGATGATGTCTGTCTGTGTGTGTGTGTGTGTGTGTGTGCGCGCGCGCGCGCGCGCGTCAGTGAGTCTGTGGAGACGATAACTGACGAACAAATGGACCGATTCTAACGAAATTTGGTACACAAATTACAATCCATGAATACTGGAAGTCTATTGTTTTTATATGCAATCGAATGTTCAGAACTAACTCTCTTAAATTTTCGAGTGAAATTTTGAAAAAAATCATCAAAAAATTGAAATATTCAATAAAGTTATACAAATAGTCATTTCTTGTTGTTGTTGAGACCCAGACCGTCCGACCTACCAGAAAGGTGTAAGGTAAGTGTTTGGACAGCCGGGAAGTGCCACCCAATTTAGACCGGAACCCAGTGGGGGAGGCATCCACAGGGACCGTACCCTCCTTCCCCTACCACCAACCTCTCGGAAGGACTTTCGGACCCACATGTTTAACGTGATCGTACTCCGCATGAACACGGCGGCAGTTTTGGCAGTGGCTGGAATCGAACCCGGGCCAACCGAGTGCAACTCCAGCGCGCTAACCAATGGGCTACCGTGCCCCCTAGTCATTTCTTGTTGTTGTTGTTGAGACCCAGACCGTCCGACCTACCAGAAAGGTGTAAGGTAACTGTATGGACGGCCGGGAAGTGCCACCCAATTTAGACCGGAACCCAGTGGGGGAGGCATCCACAGGGACCGTACCCTCCTTCCCCTACCACCAACCTCTCGGAAGGACTTACGGACCCACATGTTTAACGTGATCGTACTCCGCATGAACACGGCGGAATTTGTGGCAGCGTGCAAATCTAGCGCGCAAACCACGGGGATACCGCACCCGAGATGGCCAACAGCACGCGGCGTTCCGAGGTGGTCACCCACCAAGTACTAACCGCGCCCGATGCTGCTTGACTTCGGTGATCTAACGAGAACCGGTGTTTTCAGCACGGTACGGCCGTTGGCCTAGTCATTTCTTGTGTAATTTTTCATTAGAAAAGATTGACATAAATTTTAAAACGCTAGCATGAACCGTTCTTGAGATATTGCACATTTTTAAAAAAAAAATTATGAAAAACTCGTATAAAATAAAACAAAAATATTGCCTGTTGTAAAATATGTTGACTTTACATAAGTAATGTCATGCGATACATTGGATGACATCATTGTCGTGGATCTAGCTAGTTCTATTTATGTGAAAAGATACTTTAGGTCAGTGGTTCTCAACCGGGGTGCCGCGAGAATTTAAGGAGGGAAAAGAAAAATTTATTTTTGAAAAATTAAGATAAAACCAGAATATTATGTTTGGACTGAAAATTTTTTTTTGCTTATGATACGTATGCCAGACGATATAAATTCGCCAACGTACGTCTTGGTACGTTGATAGAATTATTCGGCACCGAACATTTTGGTTCGGAATAATTCGGTCAAATTCGGAGTGAAAACTTTGGAGTGGGGTGGTGGGACGGGACCAAGCATGGGTTATCCTTCCTGCGTCCGAGTGCGCCCTCACAAAGTCGTCGACAGTCCCTGGCGCCCGTTGTGAGGGAGTGGGGACAATTTTTAAAGCATGTGGGGGCTCTTCTGCGTAATTTGCGAGTTTTCTTTCGTACACTCTGGCAACCCTGAACACCACCACCATGTGGCTGGAAATTGTTAAGCGTCAAAATACAAAACTATTACACAAGGTATCTCTCTGGGGCGCGGTAGCCCATTGGTTAGCGCGCTGGAGTTGCACTCGGTAGGCCCGGGTTCGATTCCAGCCACTGCCAAAACTGCCGCCGTGTTCATGCGGAGTACGATCACGTTAAACATGTGGGTCCGAAAGTCCTTCCGAGAGGTTGGTGGTAGGGGAAGGAGGGTACGGTCCCTGTGGATGCCTCCCCCACTGGGTTCCGGTCTAAATTGGGTGGCACTTCCCGACCGTCCAAACAGTTACCTTACACCTTTCTGGTAGGTCGGACGGTCTGGGTTTCAACAATCAACAAGGTATCTTCTCTCGTGAATGGAACAAACTAGATTCAAGAGAATGATGTTAACACATGGATAGCATAATATTACATATAAAAAGTGAACCTATTTCACGATAGTTAATACTTTTATAAATTTTGTGATTTTATTGACTTGGAAAAGTGCAATATCTCAAGAACAGTTCATATGAGTGTCGGAAGTGCGTGTCAATCGCTTTCTAATGAAAAATTTCATTCGAAATAATAATGTGTTTAACATTATTGAAAGTTCTGCTTTTTGGATGATTTCTTTTCAAAATTTCATTCAAAAATTTAAGGATCTTCCGAACATGGATTGCGATTAAAATCAATATTCACCTTTCAGTATTCACCGAAAGAAACACACATATTTTTATTTTGTACCTAATTTCGTTTCAAACGACCAGTTCGTGAGATAGAGTCTCCACAGACTCAACGACACACATACATCGCACCAAAAACATTCCATTCAAGTTCAAAGATGCTTAAAACGCTCTCTTCCATTGAAAACTTGAATTTGAATTTTCGACCCTATCACAATACTTTCACTATACACTATTTACATAACGAAAGTAATATTGGGCCATCTTTTAAAGTTTCTGGAAAACAATTGACTTTTCAATTGTCTATCCAAAGGATCTGGAAAATCTTCACTAAATGTTAGGTTTCCAGTATAACGTCTTCTAGCAGCGGTGTCATAATGTGTTTTAAAATAATCATTGCTCATTGTTAAAGCAAGAAAATAAATGCAAAAAAAAAAATAAAGAAAAATACGTATAAAAAGAAACACACATATTTTTATTACTAAAAGAATAAATGAAATAATACGAATGTATATGTACAACATATTATAGCAAAGACTATTTGAATACTGAAAAAAACAAACAAATAAGATCATGAATTACTGTCTATTGCCAAAGACATCACAATGCAAATAATGTGTGTTAGCAGACAACCGAAAGTATATCCTACAAACTGCGGTTAGGGTTGCCACAGCCATTTGTTTGTCTTTTTAGAAAATATGCTTAATAATGTCTTGCAGTGACACTTAATCATTCAAAAATTCAAGGATATTCTAATTAGTGGAGTTCCCAGGATAGCATGGGCTGCCTTTAATCTAAGGGGTGGTTGGGAAATAGTAATAAAAGATAAGTTACAGAAGAGAAAATTCAAAAAGCGGGCGATGCTCTTGGATCCAGATTGTGACAAATCACAATCTAGATCTGTCGAGTCGAGTCGCAGAATTTGGAAAAGGAGGTAAAATTCCTCGAGAAGTAAAGGAGGTGCATTAAGTGGGCAGGGCCTAGCTGTGCTGACCTTGAATCAGTGAAAGGCTACGTTTCTGAAAAACGTTGAGATTCAGAGCTTGTCGGGGTCAGAGAATCAGGAGACAGGTTTTCATTTCTGCCATGCAAGCTCACCGAGACTTGCATACAGAAAATAAATCTTGTCTATATCGGTGGGGGGGGGGGGGGGGGGGAGTGATACTTCATCTTAATTCTATGAATCATGTCTCAATGACAACAATTGCCAATCTGAAGCATTGGTAATCTGAATTGGAACATTCTTCCTTTTTGATCTTTGATAAATAGAAAACTCCATTTTCATATCGTAATTTCATTTTTCTATACTTAGATAATAGAATAGGACAGTAACATATACAGAAGCTAAAATGGATTACTAACAAAAAATATTTTTAAGGGCTCATTGCAAAGGATCGGTCTATACTTTGGAACGTTTATTTTGATGAATTATCACATTTGAACAATGATAGTTACAATTCACAAGCTTTTACTGATGACCTTGCGGTAGTAACTTAAGAGAATTTTGGAATTAGATACACATTCGGTTTTGACTTATTTCTGGAACTCTAAATTCTTTAAAATTGGAAATTTCTGTAGGCAAAAGTAATTCTATTGTATTTAGTAAAAATAAAACTAGACTGGTTTCTGAATGCTACTAACCATTTCATAATTTACGGTTTGCCTTAACGAAAAGTTATACTTGAATTCTCCCTCTTAGTTTGAGGCTTATTCTCACGTGCTCTTGTTTATAACACAACGGGTGCACAGACTCCTCACACCATGATAAAAGAAAGTGGGATTGACATCAAAGATTGCAGAAGTGAGAGCTATGGCATGAATAGGAAATACAATGGGCTTCAGGCCTTGATCAAAAGTGTGTCATCTTAGTGCCTGTTCCTTGTTTTGCATATTCTCTGAATTGGGTTGGGAGATGCACTGCAAAACGTTGCCCACAAGTCATTCGCTTCACCTGCATTGGAAATCTTTACATGTTCTTTTTGCTTTCACTCATGGATGGAGACTCTTTGCAAATGAATTGTCAACTTATGAATGTCGCCTTTATCTGCCTAAAATATTCTCTAACACTAGAGGGTCTGCTCAAGCAGATGAGACTTCAGCTCCCAATAAGGGCTATTCTGTAATCCTGAATATACATTGTTGACGATACTCATGTCAAGGTCAAGTGCATACAAGAGGACTCTCACTAACTATGAAAAGATTGGAGACAAAAATTATAGTTGCACTGCGAGGGGGGTTCTGAGAGGTTTGATTCTGCAGACGTTTCAGACAACTAGCACTTCATCAGATCAGATCTGTATTCAGTGTTTCTTTCAGGCATACTCCCGGGGGGCTAAGCCTCCCCCCCCCAGAGACATTTTATGTTAACCTAGTTTCTATTTATGTGACAACATACAGATATATTTATATAGGGGAAAAGACCCCCCCCCCCCCCCACACACACACAAAGTTCCATTCGCTCCCTCGACCAAAAAGTCCTGAAAGAAACACTATCTGTATTCTGCTTGTGTACTGAAGCTTTGCATGAATATGTCAAAGTTCTCTGACCAAACTTCGTTGTTATTGAGATTAGGGCCAAATTTTTCACTGATTATCATCTGCACGATGAGGTAATATGAAAACAAAATAAATAATTCAGTCAGTTCCACAGATCTACCTCAAATGCTGATCATTTTTTCATAATGTTGAAGATTTAGCTTATTCTGATAATTACCAAATGTAGTAATGCAAGCTCTTGAATACAAAATTGAAATGAACTGAAGTTAGAAGTATGTGCCAAACCAGACCGAAGACCTTGATGAGTACGAGTGTCACTGAAATAAATGAACATGTCAATGAGTATTCGGTTGCTAAGTCTCATAAATGCGACATCTGAACAATGTAGCCAACTGAAGTTTAATAAAATGTGCACACAACTGAAAATTTTGAAGTTGATTTTTTCTTCTTCTTGTTAAGCGAAGCAAGTTGCTTCATAAAGTTCAGGATATAATACTGACACTATTTTCAGCAAAGTCAACCTGAAAGCACTGCATACTAGTCATGTAATGGATTCACTATACAAATATCTCTTGTTCCTTGAATTAAATTGAATACAAATTTGTGAAATATTACCATCTTATCCTTCACATATGCCAAAAGTTACCATCATTCAGTCATTTTTCCCTTCTTCCCAAAAGATACCCCCAAAGGAGCGAAGGATAGAGACGAGGTTAACCTGTTAGTAGTGCTGCAGATCCTTAAAAACCGATTCTGTTTGATTCCACTCCAGAAACACTCCTAAACATGTGTAGCATGTGTATGTTTACACATGTGTAGCACTGGTGAAAAAAAGCTTCATTTGGTTAAAATTAACTTATCTAAAGCAACTTCTTTCAGAAATTATGGTAATTAATACATTCAATGGCTACCTTCTATTAATCTTACAAACATCTATATGCATTATACATAAAACAAAAATATACACTGAAAGAAAATAAATGTCAAAGATAAAATGTAAAGTATCTAACAAGATGTAAAACAAAGACGTAAAGTATCTAACAAGCAACAACAGTAGATAAAACTTCCCAATTTAAATGGACAGTGGAAACAGGTTATAATGAAGAGATTCCATTTGCAGGAAATTCATGCATGCAGAAACTATGGCTATAATAAAGCGCATGTTTTCACGCATTTCCAAAATGCCTCCAATTGAGATCCCGCTTTTTATGTAAACTCTTCAGTGTCGTTAACTCTAAAAGTAAGAAGGAATTCGTACGATGCTGTTTCTATAATATCTTTGTACAGAGAAGCAGCAGAAAATAACAGATCTTTAATAGTGATATTGTTATGTACCATGTTTTGAAAGTTAAGAGCATACTTGCAGGTGTCAATTTTTTGTATTTTGGATAGTTCCTTGAGAGGTTATTATAATCGGTTTCCACTAAAGCATAACTTCAAAAATGCAATTCTTTTAACTGAACTAAAAATAATTAAAATTTCAACAGAAATTGCCCAATATAAAAATAACAATAATAATAATTGTACAATTTTAAAGCTCCAATATTATTACAATTATAGATAAAAAATAGTTTTAATTACAATTCAAGTTATAACAAATAAAATGCAACGTAACTGCAATTGTTGGGCTCACAAGCAAAAATTAAGTCCTCCCCTTCTTCCTAGGGGAAAATTTTTGGATGCATTTTGAAATAATTTGCAACTGATGAATTTATTTATTACATGAAAAAAAAAAGACAATTGTATTTAATACAATATTTAATATAATTAATTGTATATTATATAATACAGTATTTGCAAAAGTAATATTAAAGGCATTTTCAAGCCTTTTCAGCAGCAAACTTAGCAATAAGTTCTGTCCTATTCATTTTGCTGACATCACTATTTTCAGTTATCCGATCAAATTTCTTTTATGGTATTTTAGAAGTTTTAATGTGTTGAATGACTTTTCAACAGAAGCTACAATGATGGATAAAATGAAAAACAGCAATTATACAGAATACGCATTTGAAAAATTGCTTTTCATTGATTTATATTTGCTAATTATCTTTTTGCAAAATTTTCCATCCGTGTTTTATATCAAGCAAATTGAAATAGGTCAACAACAGCGAGTCTCCTGGTAGTCAAGAGAGATAAGTAGAGGCAGTGCTAAGCTTATTATTTTATAATAATGATGAATGGCAGATATCTAGTTCTGCCATCCTGCCTTAGGTCCCTAAGCATTGCTTGCTTTCCCAATTGTTACGCTCCTGGATGCAATACAATATTTTAATAAATACATATATTATAACAGATAGAATGCGATAAAAATGATTTTCTGTTAAGTTGATTACTACTAGCTGATTGGTTTCTATGTTAAAATATATAAATCCAAAAGTTTTTAAAAAAGTATCATATGACAAAGATCTTTAGCAGCCATAAGAAACTTTGACTATAAGAATTCTATATACAGTTGAGCGATTATATTTACTTTAAAAGAGTATTTTTATATTTATAGATTTAGATAAACAATTTACTTAGTAAGTCTATCATTCCAAATGTATGGTAATCTGTTTACAAAAGCTAAACTTTTGAAAATAGTTCAGCAGTACAACAATTTTTCAAAAATTGATTATACAAAATATATTTGTAGATTTGATTAATAAAAGTATACAACCAGGAAGTTTATAAAATATTAAGTACAAATTTTTCAAATATTAAATATACTTCAAATAGAAAGTGTTGGGGTAATTTGATTGAAAAGATCAGCAACCGTAATGACAGCAGTATGACCGGCATTGTCTGCAGCATATTCTTGTTATAATTTTGTAACAAGCTCTTAAATAAAAGATAAAGCAGTATAAACCAAGAAATGTTACACAGAATAAATATACATAGAGCTGACGGAATCTAGAAGGAAGCCACAAAACTGCATACAATGCATCTCCGTTTGGACCTAAAAACATGATGAAAATAGTTAAATAACACACACACACACACACACACACACACACAAAAAAAAAAAAAAAACTAAGCTCTCAAAATGATAATACATAAAAATCTATATACATAAAATTGAAATCTATATACATAAAATTGAAAATCTGTCTATATGTGTGTGTGTGTTTGTCTCATCAGCACAAGAGAGTGGCTGCACCAAATTTAATGAAATTTTGTAGGTAGCTTTGAAATAGTCCACTTAAAGTTTAGTCTAAGTTTCGAGTGTTTAGAAATGAGAGTTGTCAAGATATTAATTAAAAAAAAACCTCCCTTAGAGGCAGCCTTATGCAAACAATAATTTTCCTACAAATTTATTTGAAAAAAAAAAATATCTTGATAAGCAACAGAATTAAATCCAATGAGTTTATACAGCAGATTTATATTGATAAGCAACAGAATTAAACCAAATGAGTTTATATACAGCAGACTATTTTAATTAAATCTTATTGGAATAAATTTTTTAATAAATTTTATCGGAATTACATTTTGGCTGGATTATATCATTCAGCTTAAAAGGTTATGGGGATCATTGATATTTTCAATTTGTCAAGTCATTTGTTTTATTTTGGCAAGACTTTTCAAGCTCATATATTGAGTTTAGCCAATTATTGAAACAGAATAAAAATGATATGGGTATATCTTCTAATACCATTTTAGCACTTACGATATGCTGATCCAATTTCATATTTTTTGTAAATGTGTTTACAAACAGGACCAGGATGTTTTATACTTCAGATCTGCCTGTAAAGACAATTTTGTATAGTGAGAACAGAGACTCTTGTACTTCTTTTTAGGAGAATAAATTAAATATTTGAATAGAATATTTTTAATACCAATGCCATTTAGAAAACTATTGGAATTTACACGTAATTGTGAATTTTATAGGTTTCTTTATAAAGTCCATCTCATAAGTTTAAGCACAACGGGAAAAATGGGGATTACTAGAGAACTATACAAAATAAAACAAAGTGACATTATTCATTCATTAGATACTGCAAATCCTTTTATATAATCCATATCAAATTGCATAAATAATTTTTTTTAGCATGACTTTGATACAAAATAAAAAAAATAACCAGTTATAGACTGTCTCAAAAGTTTAAGCACAGTATAAAAAAATTCTGGTATAAAACATACATAATGAGGTTACTTATTAATAGTATTTCCATGGTTTCGCATCACTTCAAACAAACGTGATTTCATTGACAAAATCAATTTTTGAAATATTTCTGGTTGCAGGGAGTACCATGCTTCCTCAATAGCCAATATAAGTTCCTTAACAGAGTTATATTGCTTTCCATTGTTGTAAATTTGACGGGTTAAGATACCCCAAACATTCTCAATAGGGTTCAAGTCTGGGTTCAAAGATGGTCAGTCCAAAACTCAGATATTTTGCTCTGAAAGCCATTATTTGGTAGAACTGGAGGTATGTATGGAGGCATTATCATGCTGAAATTGCCATTCAGACCCACCAACAAGCTCACAGAATGGAAGCAAATATTACTGAAGTGTTTCTTGATACTTCATTGAATTTTGTCTTCCTTGAATAATGGTAAAGGAGGTCGCACCATTAAAACCAAATGCCCCCCAAACCATTACAGATTTACCGCCCTGTTGTCTGCTGATCAGGGTTCTTTTCTGTTTCCTGTGGTTGTGCCAATAAGAGTTCCAGCCATCAGGGCCATCCGAATTATATTTTTTCTCGTCACTGAATATTATTGAGATCCATTTGTCTCCATAAGACATGTACTTTTGAGCCCACTCCATTCTGTCCTTCTTAAGACATGGTTTGCAAGCAATTTTCTTCAGAACAATGTTGCTGCATTCCTTGATATGTCTATGTATTGTGTTCTTTGAGATCTTTATGCCAAGGTTATTTTTTAGTTGACGTAAAGACATGTTTTTTGTTGACACAAATATCTGAATCCGTCAATCTGTCTGCACACTCTTTACACGAGGCCGTCCACATCTTGGTTTTCTATTGAAATGGTAGTCCCTGGCAAGCACTTGATAAATTTCACACTTTGATCGATTTAAAGTAATAGCAATTTCACGAACAGTTTTACCTTCAGATTTTAACTTTAAATCCTTGAAATCTCTACTTTCATAAACTCCAAAGTCTTCGGCATTTTGATTCACGAGCAGAAGTTATCTCTTTGCTTTTCTACTACTCAGGAGAAATGTCATTGCAGCGTCATCATCACACGTTTGTAAAATTTTGCATAAAGTGCTTAAACTTTTGAGACAGTGTTTTTCATCAAACTTTTCAATATGTTGAAGACCCAGACCGTCCGACTCGTCCGAGGACTTAGAGCAGCTATTTGGACGGCCGGCACTTTTCAATATGTGTAATTTTTAACACATTTTTAGTGTTGTATACAATAAAATGGGTTTATTTTATTTCATTTCGATTACATTTTGATTATTTAGTGTTATATTTTATTTCATATTTTTCCTTTTAATTTTATGACCATCTTTATTCTGTGCGTAAACTTTTGAGATGGACTGTATTATATACTCTGTATGAAGAATAGGTATGCTGCTAGTCACAGTAAAAATTGCCGTGTAAATAAAATGATAATAGCAGACAATTCTGAAAAAACTTTTTATCCTGTAAAAAGAGGCCTTTGAAATTGGTTGATACTATTAATCCACTTCTTATGCTATTAAACTAATGAAATATTTATTTTGCAAATAGGTAATTATTTTAATGAGTAAAAATTATGTATTTAATTGCACAAAAGAAAAAGAAACCTTGTCTAATTAAATTGACAAACTTGTGTGTACATAAGGAAATGAAACATTTTTCATGATACAGATAGCATAACCATATTCAAAATAAAAATGAATTATTCAAAATAAAAATTGTCCGTTATTTAGGCATACAATCTTTCCTCGTTCCCCCCCAATTCTTTTAATGTTATGATCTAAAACAATTGTCACACAACATAATATACACATTGCACCAAGCCATCCATTTGTAAATTATCATCCACTAGTTTGTGGACATATCCAAGGCAGTGAAAGTGTCAGTACTGTACGTGTTTTTGAAATTTCCTTTTCAAAGAGAGGATACATCTTTGTCGCCGCATTATCTGATGAATCAAACATTGACAAGTTTGCTTCTTATTTTTGTCACTAGATGACAAAATTGAAGGATGTAGCCCATTTTTTATGGATCACACTTGACCTCACCAAACAAACATTTTGAATGCGAGATTTCTCTTAATCGGATCAACCGTGCAAAGTTACTCCAGACGGTCCCATGCCTCAACAGTCATCAGACAAATTTCGAATACTGTAACAACATTTTGTTCAGGTTCCATTATAATAAAGTGCTATCTGATTTGTATGTGTTTATTTCTCAGCATTTGATTTATTGAGACAGTATAACTAATCTGAAGAATCTGAAAGAATCTGAAAATAGTTTGTATCAACTAAAAACCATGAAAAATTATTGAAATAATAAGGAACACGTTTAGAAAGTGTGATAAAACTGCATTCATACTCACTAAGCTCTAAAGCACCGTATCCCAGATTAGATGTTCCCATTCTATAGGAACAAGTAGGTGCCATGATTTCGTGGATGTGAGATTGCGAGATATTGAAGTAAAAAGAATCGACATCGGACAGTGAACCCATGTGAATTAAGATGCCAGTTTGTCGTTTTGCAATCCAATGAGCAGACTGAAACAGAAAATTGAAATAATAAAAAGAGCAAGGCAAAAATAAAAAATACCTTAATTCAATAAATTACTTACAAAAGATGTATCAACTCTAATCAAAACCCCAATTCAACAGGAAAAATAATATTTAAAATTTTTTGATAATATTTAAAGATTTATCATTGTGTTTTCAATTTTTCCGAGGCAACTGCGTCTACTAAAAGTACGGTTCAACTGTGTCACAAGCACATGCTGGCAATAAAACTGTAACACCATACACACAAAAAAAAACTTGATGGGGGCAGCACATGACTTTTCCTACACAATGCAACTTGATAATTAGAAATATAACTAGCATTTACTAAGCAATAGTTCATGCATTAAAAGATTATAATAATTAGAAACTAATATTCTATGTTATACTAGAACGAATTACCCAGTCTAAATGAGCACCAACTACCTTAATAACACAGATAACACCATTTAATTTCCAAATCATCTGTCCCCTGAATTCATGGCCACTCATGCCCCATGAGCCATATCTTGACATGTCTGGTCCAGGGCCATAGCCAGAAAGTTGAAACAGGGGGTGGATAATTCTTTTTTCTAAGAATTGTTAATGATCCATTCATCAGGTATTTGTTAATGATCATTTCATCAGGCATTTGAATCAATACAATTTACAGTTCAGAATTGTATGCATATTGGTCAATTTCTCTATATTAAAAATAAAGTAGCTGACGATGCTACCACTGTTTGATGAACTTCGTGTCCCTCAAGTTTCTTTATCTTGTTCCGTAAAAACTATAGCATACAAAAATATGAAATTGGATACATTTGTAGAGGAATGTTAGGGGAACACGCTGGAGAATGCAGAGTTTTCAATTTAAACTTTAGTTTAAGAGATATTTAATATCAAAATTAAAGGGAGAGCCTTTAAACAGCGAGTTCGCATTCTGGACAGACTAGCAATATAGCAAGGCCACGAATTTTGCAGGCATGTACAATCGATCCAAAGAAATCAGAACACTGTTGGTTATTCTGGCTCCACAGGTCATACAATCAAATTAAATGTATCTTTGACTTTTAATAATGTCTTCTTGTAAATGAGCAAATAATTTGCACAAGGGCTCGTCTTTATATTAAACTTTGTTCTAATCCTGTTTTTACAAAGGGGCAACACTTACTTTTGATAACAGTTTCTGATTCTCCACATCAAAGCATCCCAACTTCACATAAAACTTATATATTTTATTCAAGCCAAAGGTAAGTTACGACTGCATGAAATTTCTAGCACCTAATGTTAAATGAGTGATTTTTTTTTATATTTTATGAAATAATATTTAGTTTAATAATTCCTATTTTATATTGTGATATTAAATAATCCAAACAATATGAATACTATTTTTCATCTTCCAAACAATTTTTAATGTTAATTATTAATTATGAAAGTCATATTTGAAAAAATATAAATAGAATTGTGGGTAAATTTTGCTGACTTTGTAGTGGAAAATTTCAGTTTATTCCTTTCAGCACTTATTGAAATGTATTCAAAACTGATCATTCTGAAGCGTTTGGAGGACCCTACATCCACTGCCGATTTAAAATAATTAAAAGAAAAATTTTAAAACTGCAGTGCAATGCGAAGTTTAGACTCTTGGCATTTGTGCAACGAGTGATTAGATATTGTTATTGTATTTGTGTTAGATATTGTTATTGTATTTGTGCTGATTGGGAGCATGAAGGTGATAACATGTGGTTGAAAGAGTTAAGAGAAGCTGCCTACATATATGGGCTATTATGTATAGAGAGGCTCCAGGGGTTAGTGAGTGCCACTAAATGAGAAGCAGACCCCCAATGGATGTCTGTGTAACATGAGAGAGATAGTGAAGCAAGCTTTTGCCATTGAACCGCAAAAGAAATTACGAAGGTTGTATCTAGCAGGAAGCAGAGCCCCCTAGTCAAAAGTTATCAAGCATTTTTTTAATTTTTTCTTTTCTTACATAGTACATAGTAGAAGGAAAAATCTTGTAACAAAATCAAAAATTCAAATTTGAGTTTTCAACTTCTATTTAAAATTGAAGCTTGTATTTTTCCAGGCATGCCATCTGGCTCCTGACTAGCTACGGCCCTGGTCTGATCTGTATGCAGAAATATAGCCACAATAATAAAACAAACAAAAGAAAGAAAATGAACATAAGCCATTATAATCTAGTATAATAAATGAAGATCTGTAGTGGGAAATCTAAGAGTCATATGACCATGAAATTGGGTACACAGATTCTTCAAGACACAAAATAGGTGAACTCAATGCTATTTTTTTTAAATTTTTTAATTAGTTTTTTAGTAAGTTTATGTTTTAGTCCAATTTTGGACAGTATTTACATAAATTGATTCTTTAGAGATCTAAAATGTTATTAAATTTTCCATCTTGACACCATACGAAAAATTGAAGAAGAACATTCTTTCCAACAATTTTTTAACCAAATCCACCGGATAATTCCTTATTTGTTTTGTTAAAAATACATTGAAATTTGCATGTTTTACATGATCTGATATATATATATATTATCACATCTGCAAAAGCTAAGATTAGCACAATTCTATAATTTGTCTAAAACCTTCTAAATATCAGCATTCCAGCAAAAGAAATAGGTCGATCTCATAAGTAATTTTAATTTTTGTAATTTTTCAAGTGAACACATTCAAATTCAAACCTTCTGTGAAATGATTACACGCTGAACAGAGATTCAAGGGTCTCCTTTTCTGGATAGGACTCCTTTCGTTGAGGGGAGAGTTAACCTTCTCCCTTGTCAGAAACTTCTAGAGGTATCCTGCTTGAGATTCTTTCCTACAGGTTTTGAATAATTTTTTTTTTTTTCTGCTTTATGGAGAGTGGATTTTGAGATTTGGAGTATGGTGTTATCCGTATCTGTATTATTTAAGTAGTGGCAAAGCCCACTACTTAAATAATACAGTGGCCAATATATAAATTAATTTAATTGTACTGAGATTGTCAAAATTAAAGATTTAAATTATGGCATACAATTTCACTGTTATTTATACAAATAAAATTTATTTTTGATATTATATATAATTACCCTGCTTTTCAGGGCACAGTAACGCAGTGGTTAGCACGAGGGAATTGCACTTGGTAGGCCCGAGTTCGATTCCCTCCATTGCCAAACCTGCCGCCGTGTTCACACAGAGTAAGATCACGTTAAACATGTGGGTCGATAAGTCCTTCCAAGAGGTTGGTGATAGGGGAAGGAGGGTACGTCCCCTGTGGATGCCTCCCCCACTGGGTTCTGGTCTAAATTGGGTGGCTCTTCCCAGCCGTCCAAACAGTTACCTTACACCTTTCTGGTAGGTCGGACGGTCTGGGTCTCAACAACAACTACCCTGTTTTAAACCTTGGGCAATGTCGGGTCCATTTTCTAGTCATACAATGAGCCAAAACACAAACTAAAGCAAAATTCCAACCATAAACAAGACATAATAGCATTGATCAAGATATAAATAAAACAACTAACGAGCTTTGCTCGCTAGCAATCACTAAATATATAGTAACTAGTTTTTGTAGAAATCAGATTTTAGCAAGTTCTTACTAGACTTTGTTTTACACACAGATGCATCTGGGTGTAAATAAGTTAATATTGGCTTATTTACACTTTTTAAATCACCTAGTAGAGTTTGAAGCAGTTTCATATGAAACATACATAAGAAAATATTCCTTTTTTTTAGAATTTAAGGAGGCTCCTTTAACGTCGGTAGTAAAATACTGTCAACCAATATCTATGTGGTAAAATTTTTTACATAATAAAAACAAATTCTGATTCTTGCATAATGTTTGCCTGCACACCCTTTTTAGAAATAATTTCAAATCATTTAAGGAGAATGGAAACAGAACACATGGAAAAAGAAAACAACACATGTATAACAAATGCGTAATCATACATTACATATAGTGCAAGATGCAAAATGTTAAATACTTTATATTGCTTTCTCTGTAACAACTGTTGTCACTGAAAAATAATCTTTACAGGCAACTATTGTTGTCCGGGTCACTTTTAGTAAAACGCCACCCACTTTGCAACTTTTAGTGAGTATAGGAAATTTTTCATAGACAAATAATTGGAATAGAATTCACAAATTAACTTCGATTTTTTAGATCTTTTTACAAAGGGTATATAAGCCAGTCATTGTTCAGTTAGGAATAATTGGCATTAAACAAATAAAAGTGACTTGTGCTTTGAGAATACAATCATCTGTTTTGGGAACTAGTTCAGCATTTTAATTGCTGCTTTATTGTATCTGATAGTTATTCCGTGACTTTGTTGATTAACTACATGTGTCATAATCTATCCTCGGGTAACATGGGTGTATTCTTGATACAAGAATGAGTCCAAATTTCTGGATAACAAATGAACCAATAAGCATAAGCCGGAACAAAGTACAATTATTAAATATCTAGCAAAGGTACTTTAGATATATCTCGTTTTTCAGTATTAGAACTTAAGAGTGGCAACTAGAAATCCATGCTGATGAGGTAAACTTGAGCAATGTATATAAGCACAAATAGCACAATAATGCGGCATACAGCTGTTTGGAGGATATGCTGGATCCTCTTTGTCAGTGCAAGAGACCCAACAAACCTGAAGTCCAAAAGAAGGAAACAGAGGGGGTTATATACTGAAGACTTGAATTAAGTGAGAGCCAATCAGAAAGCAGAACTTAATCTAGGTCTTGGTACATTGGGTCCACTTTTTCTAATGCACCCATAACATTTGAACATCCAATAGAGATGGCACTGAAATGACTCTCCCATTAATCCTGCTTTGTCTAGTTTTGGACAGTATAAAAATAGTGTTGAGTGACCATTTGATGAACATCTCCAAAATCTTAGGTAGGTATTTGAAAAAGTAAAGAGTGCTCATTTGAAGTTAAATCTTTCAAAATGTCAACTGTTCCAGAAAGAGGTAGCTTATTTTGGACATATCTCTATGGAAAGTATATTAACCTATCCTGAAAAAATGAAAGCTGTCAAGGAATGGTGCACACCTAAGATGTTCATTAACTAAGGAGTTTTCTTGGTCTATATACTTGGTGTCAGTTCCTGAAGAACTTCTCTAACATTGCCAGGCCATTACACAAATTAACAAAAAGGGACAAGAAATATAAATGAAGAGTGAAATGTGAAAGAAATTATTGTACAACAAGGAAAGATATGCATAACAAGGATAGAAGAAATTATTGCATAAATGGCAATTGTCAAATCTGTAAATCATTTTCGTCAGTATTCCTGTAGTAGAAATTTTTCATTGAGGACTGATCACAGCTTTGAGCTGACTCTTCAGTTTTAAAACACTGAACAACAGGTCAAAGATGGATTCAGCATTTTCAAGAACACAACATGGAAATCATAACATATCCTCAGAAATCAAGGATGTATTCTCAGGATACAAAACTGAGTACAAATATGTCTGAATAACTAACACTTTATTCAAAGCACCAATACGTGTAAGCAGGAATAATATGCAGTTAATAAATTCTAGTGATTTAGCAGAGTAAACTAATTCGTAGAGAGGGTTATACTCTCAATATTATATGCTGGTATATTTGCAAGTCACTTTTACTCGCTTGATGCCAATTGTTGTTAGCTAAGCAATAACCAGCTCATATACTGTTCTTGTAAAACAGGGGTTAACTTATGAAACACCACTCCAATCACTTTATTTCTAGAAGATTCACAAACTCATCATAATGTCAATATTTCACCCAAATTTGTCCCCTGCATCAGGCAACCCAGACCTTCAACTGACAAGAAAGATCATTCGTGAATAAAGCATTGATTATGACACATTTTCCAACTGAAATGATATTTTAATTAAGCAACTCTAAAATGTGATACATTCAGCGGTGATATTTTTTTAAAATTATCACAGAACTACAATAATTTATTTTACTTGAAAACTTAAAACTTCACCGAAAAATAATGAACTTTATTCAAATGACGCCATCAAAATATAAATTGTCTGGCTCTCTATGTAAAAGCAGTGAATATTTCATTCATACTCTTTTATTCCAGACTCCAAAGTTCAATAATTTTGCATGAAAAAAATCCAGCAATTCTTATACAACTTATCTTACAATTACTTGTTTGCATTCTGCATCCATTAAAATTGGGCTTTGTTGTAGAAATAATAATTAAAGTTGGATGGACATTTAAACTCAAATATTGTAATTGCGGTGGCACAGACTATAGATGCTCAGAAAATAAGCAAAAATAAAGCGGTTTTAAGATGGATACAACACTCAATATAAATTTAAAAGAACTTTAAAAATCACGATTTTTACTCTGGGAAAAAAGATGGATGCCCTATTTTATTTTGAAATGGATCACGTGATCTCTTCATATGCGTGTAATTATTATTTTAATTTTTATTTAGAAAACTACCAAACTTATTTTGCTGAAATTTTTTTTATATATTTTAAGAGATAATTTGAATATTTCCTACAATTTTTGAAGCAATTTGTGAATATTAACTTTGCTTAAAAAATGTTTGAAAAATGAGCTCCCATAAGGTTCGATGTATTTCATTTTTTCAACCCAGGTTCAATCCAAAACTAATTGGGTGATATTATTCATTTACATTCCCATATGTCCCACAGACCATCTCAACAACATACTAAAATTTCATTTTGATAAAATCATTTTTATGGCAGTTATCGTGTGGACGGATAGACAGGCAGATTGACCACAGTCATAAACACTTTTCAACTATGTTGCAAAATGTTACAAACAGCACCGGTTCTCGTTAGATCACCGAAGTCAAGCAGCATCGGGTGAGGTTAGTACTTGGGTGGGTGACCACCTGGGAACACCGCGTGCTGTTGGCACATTTTGGGCGCAGTAGCTAGGTGGTTTGCATGCTGGATTTGCACGCTGCCACAACTGCCGCCGTGTTCATGCGGAGTATGATCACGTTAACCATGTGGGTCCGTAAGTCCTTCTGAGAGGTTGGTGGTAGGGGAAGGAGGGTATGATCCCTGTGGATGCCTCCCCCACTGGGTTCTGGTCTAAATTGGGTGGCACTTCCTGGCCGTCCAAACAGTTACCTCACACCTTTCTGGTAGGTCGGACGGTCTGGGTCTCAACAACAACAGTTGACTGCAAATATTGTTTTTCAGCGACGGCAGGATTAACACAAGGAAAGTTATATTAGACATTTGAAACAATAATAAAATTTACCTTATGATCATGAGCAGAAAGTATTATATGTGGTTGCAGGTAAGGTATAACCTAAAATGAAATAAAAAATCTTAATAATAAATATTTACAAAAGTTTATCTGAACCTTTATAAATATAAGTAATATGTGTTTTATATATTATACATATAGATTTTCACAGTGGAAAAAAATTATTAAATTAATATGAAAAGAAAATATTTATAAATAAAATACACATGCTTTATTGTAAATATACATTTTCAATAAAACATTTATGACCAAAAATGCACACATAAGAACACACTCATATTTGTATGGAAAAAATTAATTTGCTCTGATTGCATGAAAATTAATTGAGCATTAGATAAAAACTAGTAATTAAGTCTGTCAAATGATAGGAAAAATAAAATTATGATTATAAAATATAATTTTATTTTCCTAATAATGTTGAAAGTCAACCATTTTAAAATAAATTTATTAACAATTTTTCCAAACTATGAACTTAAATGGCTGACAAATAAGCTAAAGGAGTTTGCAGATTGATAAGTATAGGAGCACTACTAGAGTGAAGGGGTAAAGGGGCCAGGCTCCACAGGAGACCCCAGGCTGCTAAAATTTTTGCTTTTGAGATAGAAAAGACATGAAACGTTCACAAAAAAATCTGAAAATCAAATATGGAGGGGGCCCAGGATAAATGTTTGTAAGGGGGCCTATAATGTCTATGAGTGACCCCGATGAGTAGTAGGTTTTAAAATACAAAAGTCGAACTTTCAAGTTTAGAAATATCGCTTTCATTTGTTAAACATCCATGCCATTATTTTGTGATTAGAAATTGCCATTATTTTGTAATTAGTTATTCTAAGTATTGAGTTTGATATTTATTTGCATTTGGTGATCAAACATCCTAATATTACAATTGCAAATGAATCAAATCAAATAAAAGTTGTCCAATTCATCCTATCTAAGATTCTTAGTTTTTTAAACATATTTTACAGATATTTTTATATTCGAGAAAACATTTGAAAATGCAGCTGAACCTGTTAACTACTATTAACGAGATTACATCGCATGCTAACTGGCGTAATCGTGTGGGTCATGGAAAAATACACATACAAGGAATTGGCAGATATGTTTCTGCTGTATGGCCAAGCAGGTGGTAATGGACGGGAAGCAGAAAGATTGTACCGGGAGAGATTTCCAAATCATTGTAGCCCGCACCATTCAATATTCGCCCGTATTGATCGAAGACTGTGGGAAGTTGGCTCATTCACAATCTCAAAGAAAGATACTGGACATGTGCGAAAACCAGAAATGGAACACCGTGTCTTGCAACAATTTGAAAGAGCTCCTTTCACAAGTACATGAGTGGTAGCATCCAAAATGGGTGTTGGTAAAACTTTGGTGTGGAACAGTGTGCATGAGGCATGAATGCATCCCTTCCATATGCAGAAGATCCAAGCTTTGAACAATACTGACTATCCTCGCCAGATACAGTTTGTGAGGTGGATGCTGTAGATGGATAGTGCTAATCCTCAGTTTCCTGCATTAGTGTTATTCAGTGATGAGGCCACATTTCATTTGGAAGGCATTTTTAATACTCACAACCAGCAAGCTTAGGCTAAGAAAACCCCTCATGTCACTATCCCTTGTAAACACCAGCAGAGATTTGCCATCAACGTCTGGGCAGGTATTCTTGGTGAACAGCTGGTAGGACCTTAGCTTTTAGCAGAATGCCTAATGGGCACTATGTACAGTGTGTTTCTGGAGCATGTTCTATCTGGTCTGTTGCAGGATGTTCTGCTCACCACACAATGTGACATATCATTTATGCATGATGGGGCCTCAGTACACTTTTCCACCACAGTCGTCTGACACTTTCTTAACACGATGTATCCCCAGCAGTGGATTGGGTGCAGTGGATCTGTGGTTTGACCTCCCTGGACATGAATCCACTGGACTTCTTCTTCTGGGGAGCCATGAAAGAATTGGTGTATCAGACACCTGTGTGACTTTGTCGAAGATCTCGTCGTGCGAATCTCTGTTACTACAAACAAGATCAACATCACACTAGGGGCTTTTGAAAGGGTGCGAGAATCCTCCCTTCATGGGTGTCGGCAGTGTAACGAAGCCCACTGATGCCACTTTGAGCAATTCCTTTAAGTAATTCTCTGGTGCGAATGGCATTGTGCCATACATCTGTTACTTGAGTCTCTGTTTTTTTCTCTAATAAAGGATCAATGTGGACGAGTGACATATTTTTTCCCTGTCACTATGAGTGGATTGCAACCCTAGGTTTTATGGCAAATATTGTTCGTCTTGCAACTATCATCCTCTTTTTTTGTTGCAAGAGTTTGCGGACACCATGTATATTTTTCCATATAATTTGTACAAACTATAAATTAGTTTCTAATTTAATCTTTGTATATTCCAATGTCTAGTTTCCCATTATAAAACACAAGATCCCCAAAACTTAACTATCATTATATAGATCAGAGTAACTACATCATTGAAGAATGATACTGATACAATATCACTGATTCACTACTACACCTCATATTGGTACACCTCACAAGCTTGCCTATCACTATAACTGATGAACTATTTTACAGGAATGTGAAAGCAGCAGAGGTGGTGGGCTACAAAAACTTTTTATGCTTTCACAGTGCACGGTGGACACTTCAGTGTTACATAGTAGGACATGGAGAATTAGGTAGTAAGTAAATTATTAAATTAGAAACTAATTTATATAATTTTTACAAATTATATGGAAAATATATATACAGTCAAACCTTGTTAACATGAACCTCAAGAGGAACCTTTTGTAGCTTCATGGTGGGTTATGAAGACTTTTTGAAGTCTCACAATGGGCCATGAAGACATTTTGTAGGCTCAGTTAACCAGATTTACAAAAGTTTGAGAACCTTTGCTTTATAAAAGGAAAATGATTTATTTCCTTCTCTGTTATAAGTAAATATAGTTAACAACTTTTATACTTTTGACGTGGTGGCTGAATGGTCAAGGCGAGCGTTTCCAGTGATTGATTGGCTGCCACGTTGTGGGTTCGAGTCCCACGTAAGACATGGATGTTGTGTGTTGTGGGCGCAGTGTGTTCCGCCCTCCTCTGGTGCACCTGGGGCAACATCCCTGGACGGCTAAATGGTTCACGATTTCGGCCGTACATAGAGCAAAAAGACGTATGTCTAGTGCCTGGCCATTGGAAAAAAAAACAAAACTTTTATACAATATTCATGAAATTTTTGAATTTTATGAATTTTATCTAGACATACTTACTCTACTAATAAAAGTGCTGTAGAGTGTTGTCAAGGGCATATGAGACACAGCTATCCGAATGGCATCGTCAGATGCATTAGGAGCAAGCAAATACTGATTAGAGTGTGTTATGTAGTTCACCTGCAAGCAGAAATTACAAATTAAAAGCCAGTGTATTGATAAAGCTGCATTCTTGAAATCTCATTGAGGCACATTGTTTTGGCTCCTGAAGTACCTGTATACCAAATTTCATGGTCGCTTAATGCTTAGACCTCCCATACATATTGCAAATGTTCACAGACAGACATCTTCTTTTATTTAGTACAGCTGTATCCATGCAGAGCATCTACACTCTAGGCATCCGTAAAAATTTTAAAGTTAGGACTCTAAAAATAACAATTTAATTGGCTCTAAGTTGTTCATTTCTTCTTTGGGAGACTATTTTCAATATTTTCTCCAGCCTGTCAAAATCTGTCAGTTTCATTTCTCATTCAATAGCTTCAGAAACAGCTTCATTATATAAGCCAAGCTGGATATTGGATTGTTTTGTAAACTCGGAATAGTTGAAAATATTAAAATATAGAAATTATAACAACCTTCTCAAAATATCAAAATTATAACCACTATATTTAAAAAAACTTTTTGAGATATAAGCATTACAAACTTTAAAAACAAAAAATTATCCCTTCATCAATTTGACAAGATGTTCAAGCTCAAACACTAAAAAGAACTTTGTTAAAACAAATTATTGATTTAGAATCTGAAATACTACTGAATATTTTGTTTACTGTTATCTTTTACTGTTTGTTTGTTGTTATCTTTTTCTCATAGTTCAGAAGATATTTTGAGTGAAAGAAAGCAAATTGAACCAAAAGCTTGCTTAGACAAAACCGTTTCTTTTCTTCAAAAAAAACTTTTTTTTAAATGTTGAAAGTACTTTTATATTTTTATAAATGGTACCCTATCTCTGAACGAAGTATAAATTGTTTTCATTTTGATCTATTAGGTTTGGATATATAAGCAACCATTTTTCGCAAAGCTTTGATTTCAGTCAGATACCTTAACAATAGACGTTTCATATCAAAAACTGCTAATATTGCATGCGCTCAAACATTTCAATATTAAATAGAAACAAGAAAGATCAATCATGCATAAAGCATTGATTATGAAACACTTTCCAACTGAAATGCAATTCTATAAACACCTTTAAAATGCAATACATTCAGCGGTGATATTTTTTTAAATTGTCACAGAACTACAATAATTTATTTTACTTGAAAACTTAGAACTTCATTGAGAAAAGATGAACTTTATTCATATGACATCATCGAATTATAAATTATCTGGCTCTCTATGTAAAAGCAGTGACTATTTCATTCATACACTTTTATTCCAAACTTCAGAGTTAAATAATTTTGAATGAAATAAATTCAACCATTCTTATACAACTCATCTTACAATCATGTGTTTACATTCTGCATCCATTAAAATGAGGCTTCGTTGTAGAAATAATCAGTGCTGGATGATCATTTAAACTAAAAAATATTGTAATTGCATTGGCGCAGAACATAGATGCATAGAAAATACGTAAAAATAAAGCAATTTTAAAACAGATGCAACACTAAATATAAATTTAAAAGAACTTTAAAAATCATGATTTTGACACTGGGAAAAAAGATGGATGCCTTACTTTATTTTGAAGTGGGTCACGTGATCTCTTCATATTATGTGGGTGTCATTATTATTTTAATTTTTATTTAAATTTTTTAAATTTTTATTAACACATTTTGTGAAATTTATTTTATATATTTTATCCAATAATTTGAATATTTTTGAATTTTTACTTTGCTTAAAAATGTTTGAAAAATGAGGTCCCATAGGGTTCAACGTATTTCATTTTTTCAATCTGGGTTCAATCCAAAACTAATTGGGTAATATTATTTATTTACATTCCCATATGTCCCACAGACTGTCTCAACAACATACTAAAATTTCTTTTTGATAAAGTCATTTTTACAGCAGTTATTGTGCAAATGGACAGACAGACAGAATGAATAAAGTCATAAACACTTTTTAACTAGGTTGTAAAGTCTTAAAAATGCTCTGCTTACCAAAAAATGCTCTGCTTAAAAATGCTCTGCTTACCAAAACAGAAAATGGATTTCTGAAAGGGGGAAATATTGCCATAAGTCATTATTAAAGGAATTAAGAGAAAGTAATATGGAAGATGTTTATAGATTAAAGATGTATGGCAAAATTTTTCATAAATTTTCAACACCCGGAAAATACAGAGAAGTACTGTATCTTTAGTATACTATTCTTAATATCATCTCTCATTGCATTATCAGAAGCAATTGGCTTATTTGAATTATTATTATTAAATTATAGGATATAAAATTTAAATAGTTCAGATATGCACATTAAAAAAAGGTTTAAGATTTCTCAACTAAATAATGTATTATAAAAAAATGGTTGAAACAATGAGATTTTTTATCATTTATTTAGTTACCCATATATTTATTTAGAGCTAAAATAACCTAAATTGTTGATCATTCTAAACCAAAACCATCAAATAAGGTATTCATCTACCTTGAAAATAAAAATTATCCAGAAAAGTATCATACTGGATTAGTAGAATTGCAAAAAGTCCTAAATAAATTAACCTAAAAACACAGTAAGTGCATCTTTGCTGTTGAACTTTCCATCTTATTGTCCTTAAAGTTTATCAGTGCCGGATGCAATCTATATATTTTTATGAGCGAAGTTAATGATTTGTGATTAATTGATGTTAGTGATTTATGATATAAGTTAATGATTTATGATATAATTTTTATGAGCGAAGCTTTTTCCAGTGACAAATATCATTCATATCTGATAAAGTTCATGATAAACTTAAATCAATAATAATAATAAAAAAAAAAAATACTACAAATGAATGGCGGCCAAATGCATCTTGAATGAAAATGAAACCATAGAAATTGGAAGTTTGGAAGCCCTGAAATAACTTTCGAAAGTTGTGAATTTTGGTTAAAGAGGTTTGTAAACCTGTATTACATCAAGCAGTGACACCATCTAGAAAATTTCGATTGTATATCATCCAACATTAAAGACATACAAAACACTTTGATTATATTCCAATCAAAACATAAATGATTCAAATAAGTAAAATACACTGTGCAAATTATTATATTCCAAGGGCTTGTTTATTTCACCAAGGACCAAGGATTATATTCCTTTGAATACATGATTGCATTCCAAGTAAAAATTAACATTATTTTCAATTTAGAGGAAAACATCCAAAATTAAGATGACATTGCAGAAAACTGTTTCTGACCTCTACAAGAGATAGATTTTGGTATAAGAATCAAACTAATCATTTTTAAGCAGCTCATAAAATAGATTCTTTAATTGAGATAAATTAATAATACCTTTACGAACTCGAGAAACTTGTACGGGATAAAAACATCTTCTCTGAAGTAATTGTTAAATCTTTTCTCCAACTCAGGTGATGGTGGTTGGTCCTCCCCTCCAATGTCATTGTCACCAGGAACAATTATGGCCTGTAAGATGCATGCAAAGTTGCAATACACAGGAAATGGAGAACTAAGATCAAATAGGTTATAATGACCACAATGAATCATTTATAACACAGCTAATGGTTAAAAAATCTGACAAAATAACATGCACCATTATTTGAAATGACACTGAATTTTTCCTTTTAATACAATTTTCATTTTCATTTGGTATCTGAATGTATTTTCAAAGACGGCGTAGTAAAAATGCGAAAAGCTAAAATACCTGGAACAGCTAGTCCCACAGGAATGGGGTTGATCTTATCCTTTTATTAAAATACTATGTACAAAACAAGTATTTAATGGATACATTTAAGCATACATGGTCTTTATTTTAGATATTATGATTTTTGCAGGCCATTGTGCAAAAAAAAGGTAGCTCCCCCCCCCAAATCATACCAAAATCTAATAAGCACCAAGGCAACCTACAAGTGACTTATCTACCAAATTTTGTGAAATTAGGTCAATTAGCTTCGTAGTTAGAGTAGATAAATACAATATTTGTGGGCCATTTCATGGAAAAAGGCAACTTCTTTTTATCCTGATTCATAACAAAATCCAATCAGCAACAGGAGACCTACTTATAAAATTTTATGAAATTATATCATTAGTTTTTAAGTTAGAGTGGATACATGTATTGCACAGACAGATATATATAGACAGACGTCCTGCTAAAAATAGTCTTTTGTGTTCTAAATGTCCCTGTCCAATACTTTCCTTATACATTGCATAAAAATATATAATTGGGAATTACATTATATTCATAACTAGCAGCATACCCGTTCTTTGTATGGAGTATATAATATAAAGTTAAAATTCACAATAATGTGCAAATTCCTATAATATACTAAAGGGTATTATTAATCAAAATATTCTATTAGAATATTTAATTTAATGCTCCTGAAAAGAAGTTTAAGAATATCTGTTTTTTCTATACAAAATTATCTTTACAGGTAGATCTGAAGAATAAAACATCCTGGTCCCATTTGTAAATAGATTTACAAAAAATATGAAATTGAATTAATAGATGCAAAATAAAAGAACTAAAATTGTATGGGACCCATACTACTTATATTCGCAAATATTAGAAGATATACCTGTGCATTAGTAAAAGATTACACATACTACAATATATGAGTTTCTAAAATATTTCCCAAAATAAAACAGATGACACAATACATTGAAAATATAAATAATCCCATAATCTTTAAACTTAAAGGACTGTAATTACTTCCAATATATGTCAAAATGAAAGCACTGAAATTGTATGGGAAGACATACCCGTACTACTTATATTGTCGTAGATTAGAAAATAGGCCTGTGTGTTAGTAGATTACCCATATTGCAATATTAGTCAAAAATCTTTGTCAAAATAAAACAATTCAAATGATGTGATAAATTGAAATTATCAATAATTCCCACAATCTTTAAAACAGAAGGCCATAATTGATTCCAATATATGCCAATATATGTCAAAATATATGCCAATATACTTATATTTTCATAGATTAGAAGATACACCCATGCATTTGTAGAAGATTACCCGCACTATGTACAATATGAGTTTTAATAGTTTTTGTCAAAATAAAACAATGACATAATAAATTGAAAATATTAATAATAATAATGTTTAAACCTAAAGACTGTAACTGATATGATCCAGTCAAAAATGTAATACCAGTGAAATTCATTTTATATACATATCGGAATTTAAATTGGAAAAGATTTAATAAAAATAGTCTGCCACATAAACAGATTGGATTTAAATCTGTTGCTAAGTGATATAATTTTCTTCAAATAAATTGGCAGAAAAAATATTGTCTGCATAATGCTATCTCTATGGAAGGTTTAATTGTATATTTTTAATTAATATCTAGACAACCCCTGGTCCTACAAACTCGAGACATGGACTCAATTTTAAGTGGGGCTATTCCAAGGCTACCCACAGAATTTCAATTTTATTAACCCTTTACAATTGGTCGTCATGTGATTGAACCCTGGGAGCTGAACGACATTCCTGTCAAGTGCCTGCTTATGTTTGCATCGGCTACTGGTCTCTTCTCTTAGGGACCTTCACTTTTTGGGGTAGTACAATAGACCTCTGGTCGATGTGCTAGGCTCTTCTGGAGCCATCCACCTTCATATCATTCATTCATTCATTCAACACTTTACAACATAGTTGAAAAGTGTTTATGACTTTGTTCAATCTGTCTGTCTGTCCGTTAGCACGATAACTGCCGTAAAAATGATTTTATCAAAATGAAATTTTAGTACGTTGTTCAGAGAGTCTGTGGGACCTATGGGAATATAAATGAATAATATCACCCAATTAGTTTTGGATTGAACCCGGGTTAAAAAACGAAATACATTGAACCCTATGGGACCTCATTTTTCGAACATTTTTTAAGCGAATTTAAAATTCACAAATTGCTTTTAAAGGTTTAGGAAATATTCAAATTATCCCATAAAATATATAAAAAAAAATTCAGAAAAATATATTCAGTAGTTTTTTAAATAAAAATTAAAACAATAATTACACCCATTATATGAAGAGATTACATGACCCAATTCAAAATAAAATATGGCATCCATCTTGTGTCAAAATCGTGATTTTTAAAGTTCTTTTTAATTTATATTTAGTGTTGTATTCATCCTAAAATCGCTTTATTTTTGCTTAATTTCTGTGCATCAAATTTTAAAATAATGCAATTACAATATATTTGAGTTTAAATAATCTAACTACATTTGATTATTTCTACAATGAAGCCTAATTTTCACTTGATTGAGAGATTGTAAACACATTAAGCTGTAAGATGAGTTGTATAAGAATTGCTGAATTTCTTTAATGCAAAATTATTTAGCGCTGAAGTTTGCAATATAGTTGATATGAAACAGTCATTGATTTTACATAGAGAACAGACAATTTTATAGCAGACTTTTTGATGAAGTTTCAAGCACACAGTTAAATTACTTTTAACTCCATGGTTTTAAGTTTTTAAGTAAAATAAAGTATTGTAGTATTGTGATGAATGAAAGGAATAGAATAAAAGTTTATGAATGAAATTTTTACTGCTTTTTCATAGAGAGTCAGGTGATATATATTTCAATGATGTCATTTGAATAAAGTTCATTTTTTTCAATGAAGTTTTCAAATATAATAAATTATTGTAGTATTGTGATAATTTTAAAAGTAGTACCACTGAATATATCACATTTTAGAGATGTTTAAATAAATTTGCATTGCAGTTGGAAAGTGTTTCATAATCAATGCTTTATGCATGATTGATCTTTCTTGTTTACATAGATTATAAATTAACAATTAGATAAAACTATACCTAATTGTGACTTTACATGAAAAACTCTAGCATAAGACAGATTTTTTTAAAAATATCTAAAGAAAAATGGGCAAAATCTCCTGAAACATTTGTGAAGCATTAAATAAAATAAGTTTGTTAATGGTTACAAATATACATGATATTTTCTATAATAATAAAAGTCAATGTCTGTGTGTGCATGCTGCAATGGAAAAACAACATGAGCCACAGCATGGTTCAGATACACATTCAGGATATCTGACTTTTTTTTATTAATTGAATGTTGGAAAGGATTTTTTTAACAATGATCTATAATAACATTTAGAAAAGATTACACATTGATCTATAATAACATTTAGAAAAATTATTATATCATTCACTAAACTAAGTGGCTGTTCTGTCAGAAAACTAGAATGAATGCATCTTTTGGCATAATGTCGCAGAGCCACTGTTAAAGTTGGAGGGATCTCTCACAGCCATAGACTCCATATACTGACAATGTAAATATGTAATTTGGTATCACGTCTGATACGATTAAGGACACAACATTAGACAGAAGATCTTTTGTTAAAACTTCTTATAAGACGTACAAAGTATTAAAAATGCCAGAGGGCTTTCGAGCGTTAATACGCTCTTCATCAGTGGCTACATGGAAAGTAAATATGGATTGTTTATATATAGACCAGTAACATAGCAAATTTGCATAAATAAATATAAAATTAGTAAATGAACAGACTATTATCCAAGAAATATACACAGAAAATATAAAATATATTTTAAACTGATTCAAAATGCAAGTATATCACAAGAAAAGTACAATTGTAAAATAGTATTTTATTACAGGAAAATTGCAAATTCGAAAGGACAGTCAAGCCCGATCTCTATGAGAATGACGTCAAAGATAACTATATCTTTCTTCTTTTGGCTAAGGTTAATGATTTTTACCCTTCGATTAATTTTACTGTTGAGCATGAATCTAATTGTTCTTTGCCTTTCCTTGATGTTCTGGTTACCAGTTTCGCTTTTGGTTTCCACACTTCTGTTTTCCGTTGTTGTTGTTGTTGCTTATGACCCCTGTTTCTGCATTAGCACGAATACAGGTCCAGTGACACCAGAAGAAGGACAGAGAGAATGACACACAAGATAAGAATACAAAGTTTATTAATACATGCAAGCATCACTGACTAAGGTCTGAAGGGTGCAGCTTCTCATTTAACAAGGACCCAGAAGGCGGAAGACTGTCTTCATCTTCAGGAAAACAACCATGCCTTACTCGGGATTCGAACCCAAGCCCACTAGACAGCAGCCGGTGGCGCTATCCACTTCACCACCTGGGCGGCTCTGTTTTCCGTAAACCATCTTTTACTAACTCCTGTATCCCCGCTAATTCTTATCATCCTATTTCCTCTAAAAAAGCCTCTTCTAATGCTTATTTCAATCATGCATTTAATGTTTGTTCTTCTATCCCTGCTTTGACTGATGAAATTAATTTTATTTTTAATCTTGGCCATGAGGCAGCTTATTCTTTTGAGTTTATACATAAGATTTTTGCCTATGTTTGCCATAAATTTACTCAAATTGATACTAGACTTCTTGCTTTAAAAGATCGTTTAGCTTATAAATCTAGTTTTCCTTACCATCCTAAGATCTTCCGTCCCTTTATTCAATTCTGTCATGAATTTGGTTTCAAGCCTGCTCACTCTAATATTACCACTTTATTTAACCAGATTCATTCTGATAAACTTGGGGATATTGATAACTTTAAAAGCTATGCTGGGGTGGATGTGGTTTCCCTGTTGTCTCCTAATGGTGACTATGAATTTTATATTGGCAGTACCAAATGCAATGTTGGCATCCATTTAGCAGAGCATGCTCATGATTTCAAAGGTGGTGAACTTTCTACAGCTCTTGCTCAATATGTAGTTAATGATAATTTCCTACCCGTTTCTGAAAAAACTTTCCTTTTAATGCGTTGTAATAACCCACATAATATTCCTCTTTATGAATCCCTTTTTATTTATATCTACCATGTGCCAATTTGTAATTTTGATCCTGTTCAAATTTTAAGTTATGCTTGGCGACTCATTCTCGACTCTATGCAATTCAAGTCTCTTTATAGTTATCTTTGACGTCATTCCCATAACGATCGGGCTTGACTGTTCTTTCGAATTTATAATTTTCCTGTAATAAAATACTGTTTTACAATTGTACTTTTCTCGTGATATACTTACATTTTGAATCCGTTTAAAATGTATTTTTTATTTTTTGTGTATATTTCTTGGATAATAGTCTGTTCATTTACTAATTTTTTATTTATTTATGCAAATTTGCTATGTTATTGGTCTATACATGAACAATCCATATTTATTTTCCATGTAGCCACTGATGAAGAGTTCAATAATGCTCAAAAGCACTTTGGCATTTTTAATACTTTGTACGTCTTATAAGAAGTTTTAATAAAAGACTTTTTGTCTAACATTGTGTCCTTAATCTTATTTATTGATGATGCAACTTTATAACAAGAAGGATCAATCATGCATAAAGCATTGATTATGAAACACTTTCCAACTGGATTGCAAATTTATTTAAACATGTCTTAAATGCGATACATTCAGCAGTGATACTTTGTTAATAATCACAGAACTACATTTACTTTACTTGAAAACTTCATAAAAGAATATGAACTTCATTCAAATGACGTCATCAAAATAAAAATCATTTGGCTCTCTATGTAAAAGCAGTGAATATTTCATTCATACACATTTATTCCAGACTCCAGAGTTAAATGATTTTGCATGAATAAAATTTAGCCATTCTTGTACAACTCATCTTACAATCTCTTGTTTACATTCTGCATCCATTAAAATGAGGCTTCATTGTAGAAATAATTAAAGTTTGATGATCGTTTAAACTAAAAATATTATACTTGCATTGGTGCAGAATACAGATGCACAGAAAATACGTAAATATAAAGCTGTTTTAGGATGGATGCAACACACTATATAAATTTAAAAGAACTTTAAAAATCATGATTTTTACTTTGGGAAAAAATGATGGATGCCCTACTTTATTTTGAAGTGGATCATGTGATCTCTTCATATTATATGGATATCATTATTATTTTAACTTTTATTTAAAAAACTACAGAACCTATTTTGCTGAAAATTTTTTATATATATTTTATGGGATAATTTGAATATTTCCTAAAATTTTCGAGGTGATTTGTGAATTTTAACTTCACTTAAAAAATGTTTGAAAAATGAGCTCCCATAGGGTGCAATGTATTTTATGTTTTCAACCCAGATTCAATCCAAAACTAATTGGGTGATATTATTACGGTGATATTATATCGGGTGTTACATTCTCATGTGTCCTACAGACTGTCTCAATAACATATTAAAATTGCATTTTGATAAAGTGATTTTTACGGCAGTTATCGTGTGGCAGACAGACAGAATGAACAAAGTCATAAACACTTTTCAACTTTGTTGTAAAGTGTTAAAAATGAGCATTAATAATAATAATTTAAAAAAAAAAAAAAAAAAAAAAAAAATGCATATGAGAGTCTGAAATTTACTTTGCTAGTAAAATATATTTTTCTGAATCTTCTAATACAATTAGAACAGTCTTTATTGACAGTAAATACAGTAAATATTAAAAAATAACCCACAAAACTTTGTTTTTACCCCATGAAACCTAGTATTTGAAGTATTGTATAGTGCCGCCATACACATTTGGAAAGAGTAACTAAATTTTGATAGCCCTTTCATATGCTGTGATTGATTGTACTAGCTTATCATCACAGATATGCACCTATGAATTTATTTCATTCAGAGGTAATAGTTAAGGACATTTCGATGTGTTCTGTTCCTTACACATTCAGCTTCAGAGGGCTATGTTCCTCTGCTAATGACAGTGTAATCGGTTTTAAGAATTTATCTATCCTAGTAACACGCAGGACTGAAATTTGGGTTAGATAACTCATTTGTTGTATTTTTAAAATATATGTCCCTTTACTGTGTATATTGCGTATTTAAACAATAACAACAAGAGAGATTTTTCCTCATAGTAAACTTTCGATACATACAAAGAACCTTCAGATATAAAATTATTGCATAAAAACAAGTAATTTAAAAAACCCTCATCTCCATTGGAGTGTAGTCGCAGCCAATTTTTTTTCTTGTGTGTATCAAAGAAAATAGTCATTTTGCAGATTAAATAGAACTATCAAAGGCTTAATCTTGAATTTAAAATTAAAGAATATCCTAGAGCAAAATTTTAATATGGTTCAACAAAAATTAAATATAATCATACCAGCTTTATAAGAAACTTATGGATGGAATTTAGAAGTGGAACCTTTATTATATGTAAAGATGAAAAATAAAATTTTGTTCCAGAATAATCATAGATAATTATATATATGCAATAACAAATACTTTTCAAATATATGCCTATAGTAAATAGATTTTACTGTTTCAATGTATGGCATAAAATATGTACACTTTATGCAGATAAATATATATCAAATTAACTAAAATTGAATTAAAACTAGCAAATTCTATAAAATGAGTGATTTTAATAAAAAAAATATAAGTACATGAACATTTATGCTGAAATAAAATCACTACCTTAGTCATATAGAAACATAATCTTTTGCAATACATTGTTTCTATCAAATGTGGGGCCCAGGGCCTGCTGTTAATTGGGGCCTCATACACTCATGGCATACCAAATACATGCAAAAAAAAACCCACTCAGCAAATTTAGAAGTTAAGGACCACTGTTCCAAAGGCACTTTTGTACATGTACAACTTTTTATTTAAAAGTAAAACTTTAAAAGATGTATAATATTTAAAACTATTAACATATTTTCAAAATTTTAAATAAAAACCAACATTATCAGTTTATATTATTCAAATAATTAAATAAATAATTATTTCTGATTAAAATGTTTTAACATATACAAAATTTAGAGGCCCCTAAAAATTGGGGGACTAGGGCTGCGGCCCCGGAGGCCCGTGTGTTAATCAGGTCCTGGTGAAACCTCAAATTTCTTAAGTTAATATAATAAATTATAGTAATATTTAAATATAAGTCTGCATGATGTGAAGGTTATACGTACTACACCTTATGAAAATCAACTTCTTGGAAGACATGACGAAATCTCTTAACATAATCATGAAACTCTTCATCAGTAGCGATCTCACCTTCATCTAAGTTGTCTCCAAGAAAAACAACTAAATCTGGCTTCACATAGTGATATGCATGACTAAATGTTTTGGATACATATCTGTGTGTAAAGAAAAAATATATTTAATACTAATATCTAAACTTAGTACTGATTTAAAAAACACTGTCTAAATTAATCAGGCTTAAGAAGAGAGGTAGCTACCTCTATTTTAAAAAATGAAAATAAATGTTGTAATGATGGGAAATAAATAACTATATTATATATATTACTCCCTTGGTGGGCCCCCATGGGCTCAAGGCCAGGGATCTTTGCCAACCGCTAAATCTGTCACTAATTTTATTAATAATATGTTAAAAAAATAGCTTTTATGTAAACAACATGTAATAATTATACACATTTTAACCGATGTAAACAAATTTCATAAGTGGAAAATATTTTTACAATTAAGCAAAATATACTGTGGATAATGTACATATGCAGTTTTTCGTGATATTGTTGCAAAATAGCTCTTCATTTCATTAATAATACATTTGTAAAATAGTTTTTTTTATATATAACACAAAACAATTATAAAATTTTTTTAGATTTATTTAGCAAATAGATTGCAAAAGTGGGAGAAAGATAATCAGTGACAATTTCTATCGTGGCACAGTGGGACTTGGCTTGCGAGTGCCGATATCACAATTGTGGGAAAACATATTTCTAGAAGTAAAAACAGAAAAACTTATGGTCTCAAAATTTATGACTTAGTTTCCCATTTCATGAGTGATTTCCAATTTCATGACATTTCAGGATTTTTATAACTTGCTCTGTTAATTGATGATTATAAAAAATTTTCTTTTTACAAAATCAATGGATAAAAATATGCATTACTTAATTCACAAAGTGTATTTGCCTATATCATAGCATAAAATACACACATAGAGGCATTATTGCACACTCTGCATTCGCTGGTCACTCATACCCTAGGGTGAGTCGGGTGGCCTGGGTCTTCAACATTCTGCATCCGGTCCCTGTGGATGCCTCCTCCATTGGGTTCTGGTCTAAATTGGGTGGCTCTTCCCGGTCGTCCAAACAGTTACCTTACACCTTTCTCAAAAACAACACTCTGCATCCACTGACTACTCAAATGGCTACTGAAAACGCTTGGGTCAGTCGAGTGGTCTGGATCTTCAACACTCTGCATCCGACCAATAGCAAGTCAGGTGCCAAATTGTGAAAACTCCAATATTTGATCCATTATTACAAAACTAATTTTTTTTCTTTCCTTGCTGAATTCAATTTTCAACCAGTTACTAATGTGAAAATGAGCAACAGTTGTACCAGTGAACTCACCGCTACTGGCCTTCATTCCTAAGAACAGCCATATAATGCCCATCTTGTGCAAATATCTCGACGGAGTCTCCAAACTAACATACCAACATAGGAGCAGTGAGTAAATTAAAATTCAGTATCTTTCATTATTCAGTTAACATGCACTGTCATCTCTTGAGACAATCTAAATCATTTGTTTATCATTATGCAAAATTCAATTTATTAAAAGTAATAGTGAATGCTTAAAAGTAATAGCGCAAATAATGTCCTGTATATTATCAAAATACTATTCTGCATATTATTCCAGTATCATAACATTATTTTGTTTCTGGAAAAGAATTGTAAACAAAAACAAGAAGTTAAAAATGAGGCAATTTGATCCGAAAATGAAGAGTGTGAAAAAAAAGTGTTAGAATTAAACGCATTCTGAACATTTTGAGGTGGGTGCCAAATTAAGGGTGAAAACACAGGATTGAGAGGAAAAAACAATTTAAAATTCTAGCGAGGTGACAGGGAGAAAAGAGTCAGTCAAAATTAAAAAAAAAAAAAATTATACAAATAGTGTGATGTCAAACAAAAAGGCACATTCAGATTAAGAGAAAAATACCAAATTTTTCATTTTTACAGTCACGGAAGGAAAAGGAGTAATAAAAACATTTTTTTTTCATTTTTCTTATGTATGGAAAAGGGATGCACAAGCACTTCTGATATATATTTCAGAGATGCATCATCCCACCCACAATAGAATAGGCCTGTGTTGAGAATAAATTTTCGGAACTGCTATAAAAGTTGCTATCTTTTCTATAAAAAGTGAAATCTTCAATAAAAAGACAGCATCAAACAAAAGAGTAATGAATCAACCAGTTTTGGAGACATGAAAACAGCATCATTTTTTAGGATAACTATAAAGACAGAGCAATCAAACCAACAAAGGCTCACAGACACTTGCTTATCTTTGTCACTGTGGTTACTCAGTCTTTATATCATGAAGGAGGCAGTTGTTGTCTCTGAAGTCAATTGATACCATTGTCTTCCTTGCTTTATTCAGCTATATGCCACAGATATTTATTATAAGGAAAGTAAAAATCTATTAACCACATTCAATATACCAGTAGAATGACAAAGGCTTTGTTCTACATTGGAATAAGTAAACTTGGAAAAGTTACTACCAATATTAACAAAACTAAATCAAATTAAATTCCCCAGAAAAGTAGATTAAAATTAAATTATTCAGAAGAGTGACTAAATTAAATTAAAACATTACTTTTGCAAAAGATATTACATTAAAGTTTTACAGCACAATAATGTTTTTGACCCATTATTATAAAACAAAATGAATCACCATTGAACATAACTTCGAACAACTTTATTAAATTTTTAGCAACAATTGCATTTCCAAATGTTTATCTGTGATTCATCCTAATTTTGAATATGTAGGATTTCTTCTGTAGAAATAACACATATAAAAATAACTTTTTAATTTAACTGAATCTTCATTACTTTTCAGCAAAAATATAAGGGGAGAAAAAAAAAAGTAACGAAATAAGTTAAAAATTAACATCAAAAGTAACTTTTTAACTTAACTTTATAATGGTGTTATTTCTAAGTTTGGGAATTAACAAATCAATCCTCTCCCATTCTGTATGATAACTCAGGTAAAATACAGAAAATCAAATAGTTACAATTAACTTTTTAGAAAAATGTTATTTATGAATAGAACATTTGAAGCAAATTAACATTTCTATTTTCCAACTAACTACAATTCAATTTCCTTAATTTTTTATGACAAACGGAAGAGTCATTTTTTAATCTTACACTAGTCAGTCATATATTAGTAACGAAGTAAAAAAGCATTATATAGTATATTTTATAGCAATAAAAAAAGTGTTATAAAATATTAAATTATCGTATAACATGCTTTCGCATTTAACTGTATTTTCACTAGATGAAGCTGTCATCAAGATTGAAGTCTTAACAACCAAACATCAATTTAAACAAAAATAAAAGAAATGATATCTTACCTATCTGCATCCCAGCGAAATATGTAGCCTATTATTCCAGGGCCAGAGAATCGGTATCCAAGTAGCTGTGGATCACCAACAATCAGAATTCTCAGTGAATTTTTAAAGCCATTGGGAAATTTTGGCCAAAACATCATGGGTGATAATGCATATTCAAACCATTCCATTAAAACACATATAAGAATCAGACATACAGCTATAAATTTCCATATATTTCTGAAAATATATAAATTGCAGAGATATATTATATATTTATTATAACTATAGCTTATTTACTAGACTGTTATTAAAATGTATATAACAAATGTATTGTAAAAAAAAATATTTTTGAAACCTAAATATTAACAATTATCTGAAATTTTACAGTATAAGAAATGCTCTTCTCTTCATTTGTCTGTAACACTTGGTGATCCATTTGGAGAGCTTTGCAACTAATTTAATGAAATATTGTGACCCCAAATTGACAAAAATATCCTTAAAATTGCAAAAATGATACCAAATTGACGATTGATTTTTTAGAATCATAAATATCATTTACAGGCTTTTAAAGTGCTACAAATTACTCACAAACTGTTTATAGCTAGTTAACACTTTAATACTTTTAGTTTTCACTCCAATTTCATCAGGATACTCCAATTATAGACATCCTGTTAAAATATAAAATTATTTTACTAATTTGCTTTTTGGCACATAAATTAAACATATCTAACAAGATTTTACAATCCAGTTAATCTAAAAACTTGCTTGGCAGTACATAAATATGTAGTTGAATACATATATTTTCATTTATTTTGTTCAAACCATACCAATCATTACACATCTTTAGAATTCCAAAGACATGTAATGTTCTAATTTTTTAAACAAAATAAAATTATCTCCTACTTATGTACAAATATTTCACCAAGAAATAAGTAACAGATTGAGCTGCAACAATCGTGACATTTTAAATAAATTACAGCTTTCCACACATTGGAAGACCCAGGTTCTTCTTCTTCTTCAATGGCCTGACAGCCCAGGATGGGCCCTTGCCTTCCGCAGTATAGAACTCCAGGCTCCCCTATCCCTGGCCAAAGACCTCCAGTTCAAAACTTTTAAAATTTTAAAGTCCTTTTCCACACAGTCGAGCCATCTGAGTTTAGGTCTTCCTCTTTTACGGGTGCCGAATGGTCTGGCAGAGAAGATCTTTTTTGTTGTACGGCTTTCGGCCATCCTGCACAGGTGACCCACCCATTTAATTCTCTGAATCGTGATGTAATTGACTATATCTGGTTCTTTAAAAGACTTATAAAGCTCTGAGTTAGTTCTTCTTCTCCAGATGTTGTTACAATTTAAGCCACCAAAAATACCTCTCAAGATTTTTCTCTCAAAAACAGAAATGATGTCTTTAACTTTTTCTGTCATTGCCCAAGTCTCAGCAGAGTAGGTAAGAATGGGTCTGATTAAACTTTTGTATATTATAATCTTCGTTTTTCTGCTGATGAAGTCAGACTTTAAGTACCTTTTAAGGCCGAAAAAACATCGGTTAGCAGCTGTAACTCTACCATGAATTTCGGGCATAATGTCATTGAGAGTATTAACTTCAGATCCTAAATATCTGAAGTTGCTTACAGTTTCAAACTTGTAAACCCCAATTTCGAAATAAGGACAGTCATAATTACCACAGGGCATATACTTAGTTTTATTTTGATTAATAGTTAGATGCATTTTACTGGCTGCGGCCTCTAAGGATGTGAAGGCTTCCTTAAGTAACTCGGGAGTGCGTGCTACAATGTCAATGTCATCAGCAAACGCAAAAATCTGGACAGACTTGTTAAAGATTGTTCCACGGGTATTGATGTTAGAGTCTTTCACAATTTTTTGGAGTGCAATATTGAAAAGCAAGCAGGCCAGTGCATCGCCTTGTCTGAGCCCATTTGAAACAGTAATAGGCTCGGAGAGATTATTCTGAATTCTTACCCTAAGCTTTGTTTCGGTAAGAGTAATATTAGCCAAATTTATAAGTTTATCGGGTATTAGAAATTAAACCCAGGTTAAAACATTAAAATATTGAAATTACAACCACTATACTTCAAAAACTAGGAGCTCATTCAAAATCCAATTATATATAAAAGCTTTATTCTATATAGCTTTCAAAATATAGAATATAGCATTCTAAAAGTAATATTCTTGCATATTGTTAACAACTAGCATTTTTAGTTTTTGAGGTATAAGCATTACAAACTTGAAAAAGGGAAAATTTTCCCTCTTCTTCAGCTTGACAAAGTGATACCTCGAAAACTATAATAGCTTTTTTAAGATATAAATACAGATTTAGCAACTAAATTTCCTAATGCATATTTTTGTTGTATACTATATATATACATATATATATATATGTCTTTTACGGTTTTAAAGATATTTTGAGTGAGAATAAGTAAAATGAAAAAATACTTCTTCAGACAGATATCGTTTTAAGTTTTTCGAAACACAAGTTCAGAATATTAAAAAATGGAAATTTTATTCATTCGGAGGTAAGTATTCATTTTTCGTAGCGCTTTGATTTCTGCCAGAGCCCCCCCCCCCCTCCCAAGCATAAATGTTATTTATATAAAAAAAATGTGCCCACTTTCTGGTAAGAGAAAAGGGTACATTTTCTGTTACCAGATAATTAATCCCAGGGGAAACTCTGATTATTAAAAGCTGTAAATTATGAAAAAATAATTTATAGCTAAACCTTAGTAAATTGGGCTAAATAAAGAGGAATATTATATAAATCACAGAATAAATTCAGACTATACATGTACTAATATGAACGAACAATGTGACTATAACATAATGAGCCAGCAATGCCTATTTATTATAAAGAGCAGAACTCTGGAGCTTTACATAGATACTGAAAGTGACATCAGGATGTTATTTTATTTTTTATTTTATAAATTTTTATTTGAGGTGCCATGCAACTTGGAGTGTCATGCTCATTTCGTTAAGATGTTTAATATTCAAAATATTTCAAGTTTCTTCCAACAAAAGCATGAAAATTTTTGGCTTGTTTTTTATGTATTACTTATAGGACAGAATGCTCGTGGGTCTCACTAGTAACTATAATGAACCAATAATATAACATTATCATATCACATACTAAATTTTCAATTGCAATCAAAATTTTGGGGCAACAAATTACTTTTCCTACTATATACATAGTATAATAGATAAGGAAAGTATTGTCACAGGGTGAATCAAAGTTTTTAATGAAAGCCCACGTTTCAAGCATATCTGAACTCAAATCGATTATTTTGTCTGTGTGTGTGTACTTGAGTATGTGGAGATGATATCTCAGGAACAAGTGGTTGAGCGTTTTAAATGAAATTCGGTACAAAAATTGCACTCAGTGAATACTGGAAGCCTATTGATTTTAAACGCAATCAAATGTATGCATAACCCCCAAAGCTTTAAAATTTTGAAAAAATCATCAAAAAATCAGAGCCTTTACCAGAATGTTCATAAATAATCATTTTCTTGGTAATTTTTTATTAGAAACTGATTAATACAAATTTTAGAATGCTAGCATAAACCATTCTCAAGATATTGTACTTTTGAAGAAAAAAAAATATCAGAAAATCTCAAAATTAAATAAAGTAATTAACTATTGTATATGTTCACTGTGTAACATTGTAATAAATTTGTTAACATCATTCTCATGGATCTAATTCATTTCATTCACGAGAGAAGATACTTTATGTAATAGTTTTGTATTTTGGAACTTAACAATTCACCAACAGTCATTTATATGTATAAGAAATGCTCATCTCTCTTTGTCTATAATGTTTGGTGATTAATTTGGTGAACTTGGCAACTAATTTAATGAAAGATTGTCAATTCAAATTGATAAAAATATTGTTGAAGTTGCAAAAATGATGCCAAATTGATGAATTAATAATTACAATATTTTAATATATAGACTATATTGCTTATTGTGGATGCTATTACTATCAGTAATTGTCAATTGTGTTGTTGTTGAGACCCAGACCGTCCGACCTACCAGAAAGGTGTAAGGTAACCCTATTTTAAGGTAACCTTATTTATTGTCAATTGTGTGAAATAAGTTAATTGAGTACTTTGAAATAGTTTTACATGCAATCATCCAGAAAAGCACCAAATGTACAAACATTGTGCCATAGATCTTATACATCATTTTTTCACTGTGAAAGAAGTATATTCATTGCATTATATAAGGAAAGTCAACAGATTTGCGAACATCAGATTTGTTTTATTTCAAGAAAAAAAAAGGAACTTTATTTTATACATTATGAATGAATATTAATGATTTATTTATATATATATAATTTGATATCTTTTACAACAGAAAATAAACAGTAAATTAATATTTTTGACATTTTTCAAACTAATGCAAATTCTGAGTTAGTGAAATTTTAGTGTGGTTGATGCTTTCATATGGTATAATTTGCACCTTCTAAAGGCATGAATAAGCTGATCCAGCATTTGGGGACATTCTGTGTACCCAAACAGTTTTACATTTTTGAGGAACAAGAGATGAAATTCCGGGACGTCTAGCCTCCTTAGATAGTAAATAATAATAAATAGATAGCATTTTCGATTCTACTTATGAGATTGAAATTCTTAACCAAGTAAAATATTAAAAAAACTAAAATACTGTAAAATTTCAAAATATGACTCCTTTACAGAAAAACTATGCTTCAATTTTACTAAAATTATTGACAAACCTGTATCTTTTAGAAACATTTTCAAATAACATTATAAACAGCGCTAGAATGATAAATAATTTTTAAATGTAACGAAATATATTTAACTCATTATTTCATGGCCTAAATGTATTCAAATTTCAGTAATCCATCGTCTGCTCAGATCCAAGCTTCTTTTCTGTTTTGTTTGTGACCTGGGCTCCAATTACGCGCGTTTATTGGGTGAAAAAGGTCACATGATTTAATCGTCCGCCATACACCTAGCTAGGCTGTGGTTAGGCTGCCTGCATATGCGGTCGCGGATGGAGTTGTAATAGGAAACCTGCAAGTGGACTTCCGTCAAATTAGTCGGAGGGTTGTCTTCCGGTGGAAAGTAGCGTTATATTCCGTTTAGGTCGATATTATGCTGACTGCAATATACAAGTATAAGAAATTTTTATATATTTTTTAAATAATATATGTTTAACTGTAGCTGTAATATAAGAATAAATACTTTAAAACGTCATTAGACATATTATTCCAGCTAACATGTAATAATGAAAATAATTTCAATAAAATCAAAGCCCCCCCCCCCCCCCCAAATTCCCTCCTCTTATATGTATATAGGAGGAAAAAATTCCATTTTACAAGATCTATTTTGATGTTATACTATTTTTAGATCTCACCAATTCATATATATTTTTAATTTTTTAAAGTAGTTTATTTTTAAATATTTTCTTTCTTGATAAAGAAAAGTCATAAAATAATTATTTTTTATCTATAACAGGATTTTTTTTTTAATGATAAATTTAAAATGCACAAAAGGAATAGCAGGAAAAAATAATTTAAAATTCTTAAAACGTAAATTATTAAATATAATAAATAAGAGTAAATTATTAAATTATAAGAACAAATTTAAAAATGATTTTGAAAAATATATTATTAAATATTATATTAGAATTCGTTTTAAATACTTACCGATGGGAAACCTTTTTGCCACTTATAAAAAAAATAAAATTAATAGCAAAAAAAAGAAACATAATTTACTCTTTATTATATACATAAAAAATGCATTATTGAATAATTAAAAAAAATGAAAAACCGGTTTATAATTAAATCTTTTTAAGAATATATTATTATATATAATATTAAAAAGAATAGCTGCTTGTAATTGAATGGTATAATATTATGAAATGGAAGAGAAAATTTGCTGAAAGATAAGTTAAGCATAAAGTTAGTGCAATTAAATCATATTCCTTCACTAGAAGTACTTGCTTAAATATTTTATATTCTTCCTTCACAACTTTACCAGCGTTTTTCTGAGAAGGAGTAAAATGTCACTTGTACCTTTCTCTTATTCTTTTTCTTCAAAATAAAGCACACACATGCAGGCCCGTGGAAAGCGAGTTCCTGTCCGGGCCGGGTTCCCCTGCACACCGGGGGAGGGGGGGGGGGGGGAGACTTCAGCTCAGGTCTATTAATTAGACAATTTTATGATCAAATACTTCTTTTCAAGTTCCTTAAAAAGTTTGGAAAGATTATTATACTTTATTTTCAGAAAAATAGAAGTGGAAAAGAGGAATCGCTCTATTCTTCAAGCTCTATTTTAATGCTATATATACATTTGTAGGAGCTAGAAACCGTAAAATTCGACTCCTTTATCGGTAATTCATTTTTAAATATATTTGAAGAATTATAATTTAAATAACACTGTTGTCTAACGTTAGTAAACGAAATATAATTTGTTATCTTCCGCCGTAAGGCAACAAGTATCCGGTTAATTTGACGGTAGCCCACTTGCAGGTAGCTCAATGCGCGTCCGCACTTGACGGCAGCCAAATTACATCGTTTCCGCAACCGCACTTGCAGGTAGCCTAACCACTTCGACCTGGCTACAGCCTTCGGATCATGAAAATTCGGATCTGTCGTGTGGTCTGGGTTTTTCACACGATTTTTAGTAGATTTTCGTAGATTTCGTTGTAGATTTTCGTTTTACCAATATTATGTCATTTAAAACAGGTTTTTATGCATTTCTATAACCGCTGTAAATGGAGGACTTTTTGGGATAAATTCCTTTACATGTTTTTTAGAAAATGTTAAATATAAAGAAATTAAATAAGATATTCTTTTAATAAATTTGCGTATCTCATTTATAAATTACATCGTTCTCAGAGAACTGACTAAAAAGTAAATAAATATAATGTGATACATTAGATTTATTTAATTTTTAGTTCCAAATTTTCTTTAAGACGAAATTAGAGAGAAAATAGAAATATGTCAAGCTTAACAAACTGTTCTGCCATCTTGTAGAAAATATTGTCAACTAAGAGATACTTGGATAAAAATTTTCTGGACTGTTTAGACTGTCGACTAATATCTGTTGCGGCTCCAGTACGTCAAAACAAATGATGGTATGAAGTTTTGCTCTGTAATATTTTATTCGATCATTGCTAATTTATCAATTTTTTTTTTTTTTTTTGTGTTTAATGCTAAATTCTGAAATTACATTAATCTAGTTTTTGTTTTATATGCAAGTAATTTTTACTGACAAATTGTTTAATTTGGTAATTAGTTTTTAACCACTAATTAGTTCTATAATTCCCATTTTTATGGATTCTTCTTAAATACCTATTTCAGATATAGAATGTCTGAAAAAGTTGATATTATTGAAGGCGCCTCTGAAGAGAAACTGAATGCCCCTCCTGTACCTCCACAAGATTTGTCACTAAATCTAGATTTGTATAACTACGATACACCTGATGCACAATCGTGCCCTTATGTTTTAACTAGTCCTCGGTCACTGGAAGCTTGCTCAAGAGTTGGAATTAAGGTTGTACTTTTAACTATAATTGCGCAAAATAAGTGTATTTTGTATGTGATCTTGGGAAAGGCAGTGTCCACACAACACATTACATGGATCACATCTAGATTATATTTAATAGATGTAATTTGGATCAACCATAAAAAATCCATAATCCAAGTTTCTATGCCCACGATGTGTATTGGACATTTAGATGTGGCTTTATATGCCACCTATTATCCATAGTAACATAAATTGGATTATCTAGATCAGTGGTTTTTAAACTTTTAGGTTTCACGACCCCCTTTCACTCTTAAAAATTACAGAAGACATACAGCACCTGGTGGTTTTAACTGATCCCCCCCCCCTCCCAAATATATATATATATCTTCATTTTTTAGAACTTTAACATTACTAATAAATGTAACATTATTAACATATATAATAACTATACTAACAAATATAATATAAAATTTTAATTAAATACTCGTAATATTGAATACTAACAGATTTATTTTTTAGTATAAAATATATATTATAATAAAACTTAAGAACCTATCTTTGGACAAAAATTAACAAAAACAAATATTATAAACTAAAATGCCAAATGTACAAAAAAAAAAAAAAAAAATTTAAAACGGTAAATTCAATAAAATGGATGAGCTTATTTATTTTGAAATAATAAATTAAACCTTCATAATTTTTGTCAGCTTAGGCCACTGATTTCTATATTGCTAAGACTGGAGCATTGTTTTGTTTATGTGAATCATTGTCGAAAATGCAGATTCCCGTAAATAAGTAGTTGCAAATGGTAATAGAATTGCCATTGCCAATTCAGAGAGTAGTGGGTATTCATAAATATTCAACCAAATGCCATATCTGGGGAATTGTATTTAAAAATAAATTTAGTTAAATTTGAAAAATAAATTTAAATGGTAGTATTATCAAGCACTAGCCAGCTTGAGTACCTACTCAATCTGATGAATGCTTTAGACCATGTGGTATCTGTTTATACTGGTTTGTTATCACAAATGGACTGGCGACACCTATCAGTGGTTATATGTAGCTAGCCAACAGCTCAAACAAAACTACCTCATAGCAAGATTCATAATCAGCTGAAACTATATGATGCGGTGACCTTTCTCTCTTTCTCATTTGTATCACCTTGTACGATCTCTTGTAAATTAAGAAGCAACTAGCAAATTATGTTTTTATTCAAGTGTTCCATGAACTCCAGCTGGCTGACTATGTCAACTGCTCATCTATATTACGCCCAATAGATTATTTATTTTATATTCATTTTTATGTGAATAGCCCATTTTCTAAAAAGATGGAAAGCTTGAAAAAATGATAAAAATATATTTTTAAAAAATTATGTAGCAGATTTCATTAAATTGGAATATTTTTTGTATAATAGGTTTTTTTTTTTTGCTACTATTAATTTTGATTTCTTTCAAATCAAATCTGTGGCATGCTGTTTGGGAAGGAAACCTACATCTTTTCTACTATACTTCATATGACTTATCTAGTTAAAATATTTATGTATAATTTAGTCTTTTATGAATATTTTTTCCCCTACATTTCTAAGGCAAATAAATTGAAGTCATTTTTATTTATTAACATATCAGTATGAGAATTTGAGCTTGTTATGAAGCAGATCCTTATTTTTTGCATTTTTTATTTAAAATACTTAGTGATTCTGTTTTAGAAGTACTGCATTAACAATTACCTGATTATTATTCAAACTCTGCTACTGCAGATGTTTGTAATGTAGCTACATTATAAAATATGAATTTATGTTGCCTTGAAATAGAGATGTGAAACGGAAAATATTTTGCTGTGTTTTACCCTCTCTTTTATCTTTTTAATTAATTTAAAACTGGAGTGTTATTATTCTCATATTTGCGTTTTGAAAAGTAAATGGCTTTACAAGAAATCTTTGATCGTTTTGCTTTCTTATTTTGGGGAAGGGATGTTGTATTTTGAAGAAAAAGAATGGATGAAAAGCAGAAGGTTACAAGTAACATTTTACTGATTATGAGAATAAAAAGAAACATGTAAAGTTCTGTAAATTTTACTTAATTAAGTAAAGTTCTGTAATATTTCTAAAAATCATAAAATATGTAATGTTTGGGCAAGTGCTTCTGCTGAAGAAAAATGCTTTAATAGTACTAAATATATGCTTAACTCCTCTTCCACCAAATAATACTCACCTATTCGATTATAGGAAGGCATTTTTAAAACAATTGTTAAAATTATATATAATAATTTAGGTTAATTCAGAAAATTATAGTTTTGCATTTTAAACCCTGATTTTCATAAATTTATGCAAAAACATGTTTCTTATTAAACTATTGGTTGTTTTAGTTAGAGTGAAAGTTTTTGTGTAGTAACATAGGGTTAGAAATTAATTTTTAGCAGAAGGTCATGCATATTAGTTAACGTAAAATGGAGAACAAGGTTAAATGGAGCTGACATAGTGTAGTGACAAGTAAGGGTAAGTTCAAATAGGACAAGAAGTTATATTAGATATGTATACCATACGTCCGGGATTTCCCCAGACAGTCCAGGTTTTGAAGGTGTGTCCAGATGTCCAGTCCGGGGTTATTAAAATGTCCAGAATAAGCAATCAAGCAAACAAAAAAAATCAACTGAAAATATTTATATTACTAAACTATATTTATATCACCATCAAAATGAAATTTGTCAGAACTTCCAAATTTAGTATGTAGTACTGGTGATAATAAGGTTGATGTTCTACAGCCAGGACCCAGTTCAAAATGAATTACAGAACAACTTTGATTTCTGTAGCTTTCTGTTTTAATAAAAAATGGTATTGTGTTACGGAAAGTATGTTCAAAGTATTTTAATTCTACCTTGTGACTAGTAGCCTATTCTGTATTCTAAATATTATTTATACATTCTTTAGGTGAGGCTAGCAGAAGTGGATCCATGGATGGGGAATAGGGGAAATTTTTCCCCCTAAAATCAGTCAATTACCTTGGTAGTGGCATCAACTGTCATCATCATCGCTATTGTTGATTTGGCAATAAAAGTTCCTACCTAAAATTTCTCTTTTGATCCGCACCTGAGACTAGGCTTTCACCATAGGGAAGGGGATTCTGTATGCATAGTTAGAATAAGAGGCAATTGCTAGCAAAAAGGAAATGTTGCAATGTAATATCCCTGTAGTGGACTGCTACCCTCCGTCGTCACGCCTCTGTATATTTTCACTTTTTAAAAAAGTGTCCTGGGTTGAGCTTCCAAAATTATGGTAAGCCTATATCAGAAATTGTAAAAATAAGCTCATATAACAGCAACATAATATAGTAAAACTTGCAAGCATTCATTCTCACTGATCCACACTTTAAAGAACTTTACAGCACATGTTAAAACAGAGATTAAAATTAAAGATATGTCATAGCATCATGTAGTACCTTATTGCCAAGCACGCTGCTCATATATCAGCCAAGACTTTTAAGGTGCCATACTACTAGTCAGGTTGGATTTCGAAAAAGGAACAAGCTACTTTCTGGCTGTCAAACTGTCTAATTGTCTGAAGCTAGAACATCATATCATGTGCTTTCAAAGTAAAGGATTGGATCTTACTTTAATATTTAAATTCCGTGGTAAGCCTACATTTTGTACTTGTGCTAAGACCAGATATTTGCATGAAACATTTGTTGAAAAAATAGCATGAATTGATTCATACATGTGAGTGAAACAAGATTCCAAAGGAATTTTGATACTTAGAATATTTCGATACCATGCATTGTGATGTTTGTTTGTTTTGCCAGCTTTTGTCATCATGTACATACACATCTGTATTGCATAAAAAAAATCATAGACATTATTTGATGAACAACTGCTTTTTCATTTCTACAAATGCCTGATTCTATCATCTACTGGAAATAAATCTAATTTTGAAGTTTAATTTTAATGGATTTACAGGTTTAATGTTCATAACTCTTTCTTTTAAACTAATTCAATTTTTTTAAAAACTTGATGAGGTGTTACGTGTATGTGTCATTTGGGCATCTGAAGTACCTCTATATTGAATTTCCCTGCTATCCGTCCTTCAATTTTTCACTACAAATAACATAGACAAACATATTTTATTATGCAAGATAAGCAGAGTAAATTTATTTGTTTCTTCTTATTATTACTTTGTTATTTAGAAAGTAGTAAATAGTTCCTTTCAATTAGCAGCAGGTACTTTTTAAATACTTTTAAAATTAGTAGCAGTTTTTAATTTTTTTTATATATTTAATAATTTTTTTTATATATGCCTAAAATAAACAGTAATTTATTTATGATGCAGAATAAAGTTAACACTTTTAATTTTTTTTATTTAATTGTTATTTCCTTTTATAAAATGGTTTAAATTTATGATTTAGAAACACATTTTTTATATTGTTATAGATGAAATAAATTGTTTTATAATGTTTCAAAAGCACAAGTATGAAAATATTAAAATGTAGACTCTAATAGTCTAATTTGCAGGTATAAGAACTTTTTAAATATTTTTCTAAATTTAAACCTTTTTAGCCATTGTATGTTTGTCTATAGCTGTATACGAATAAATACTTTTAAAAGTCACTGGACATATTATTCACGCTTAAATGCAATATTTGACAACAATTTAAAACTTTCCTATCCACATCTTTAATCAGAAATACAGAACAATCTCAGTAATAAAAATACATTGTTAAAAACCAGTTAGTATTGCATTACTGGATTTGTCTGATTATTTGAAATTAGAGATAGTCAGTAGAAAAAGTATTTAATATGAAAAGTTGTCACGATAGGCAACATATAATATAATTAAATTTATTTAGTGTGAGTTGTAATATGTATATAAGAAATCTAGATTTATGCATTATGATTTTATACTGTACTTTTGTAGGCTACTATTTCGTATAAAGAACAAAAATATTGTCTAGAGAAATAGTTTTCAATCGATGTTTGTTTCTTTGCAACTATTCCAGCCTAAACATTTTCTCATGTAATCTTAGCAAAATCATGGTTTCTTTGGTAGATACTCCATTTTGTTCTGCTGTTTGATGAACATTTTATTCAGAAAGGGAAATAAAGATCACTTGAGTAGAAATATACATCACATACCATGAAAAGACCTCCCGCATCATGGTGTTGGATTATTGCCAGAGCATTAAAGTGCTGGATTACTGAGATTGTACTGTATAAAAAAAAAGAATCCTGTTATCCGCAATACATGCCGCTACTCTTTGATCTGATCAGTAAAAGCATACTTTGGATAACTTGGTTTTTCTATACTTTTCAATTTTTTTAGCATATGAGTTATCATTAGACTATTAAATCATCTTAAGTTCTACTATTGTATATAAAGTGTAATTTACACATTAGTTGTCTGAAAGCATTTTATTTCTTCCAAAGCCTGTTGATCTTCTCCACAAATCATTAGCAGAATTTTCTGATGAAGTAGAAGCCAACAAACCTTTAGAAGATATTGTAAAGCTTTATGATGAGCATGAACAACAAAGGATAAGTAAGTAATGTGAAAATTTATGATATTAGAATAAATAGTTCAGGAGTTTATAGTATGTCATTCTTAAACTCTCTTTGGGGTTATAATATTCTCTATTTTAATAACCATTAAATATATATTAATTTAATTCACATTCTCTTCTCACGTAGTAAATATAATAATATTCATACTCTATGTACAACATATAAAATTTATATAAAGTCAGTTCTTATGTATTGCTGTGAATCGCTGATCAACTGTATTTCTTCAGTCATTAAGAAGCTGGAATTGGCCTAAAATCAAGCTCTGAGACAAATCACAGGAGCAGTGAAAACTGTTCATTATAGCTTTGCTATACCTAACTAAATAAGTGCTATTGGAGGAGGAAATAAAATTGAGGACCACTTTAATATTCAAAAAGCTTGTTCAGCTGCATGAATAAGATTTCTGGTGGAGTTGTAGCAAAGTGTGGTGGCAGGAGTTATGGCAAACAAGAAAATGCTTATAAGACTCCCATTCAATCCGAGCTATTGGCTGGAGATAGAGAGCAGGACAGAACCCAAATTAAACAACTATCAAAGGTTTTATGTAAAACTAAATACAATTAGATAAAAGGCTTCACATTTTTGTTCCAGTCATTGTTTTTTACCACATTGAGAAATTTAAATATTGGCAAAATATTTTTGGATTTTTTGTCAATTGAAATTATATGAAATAAATAATAAATTGTATTTGGGTCATTCCATGTCAATTCAACCAGTGATGTTCACCATGCTATCTCAGATTTTAATAATTTTTTTTTATATAAGTAGACCATCATGTTAGAAGTTATTTCCCAAAATATTAGATTTTTCCCACTTATATCTTCTGAGTAAAAAATAATTTTCAAATATGCAAATTAGGTGTTACACAAGTCCATTTTTTCACTTTTATTGCATTAATTCTGGAATTAGCTGTAATATCGCTACCAAATTTGGTGTCTAGGGGTACTTTTTGGTGCTGAATTCAATAAAATAAATGAGAAGCTTCTATCTCCAACTGATTTTTAGATATAACATATTCCAATTGATAACTCTGGTAGGCCGTTCCACAAAAGGGACAGATCCTAGATTTTTTTTCCTTTGGAACTTAGCATTATTATTAGGTCTAATAAATTAATGGTTAAAAAATTGTGATGGTGTCTAGCCTCAGAAAATTAATTTGAAAAAGTTATTTTTCATTATATGGCTTGCACCATGTTCAGTAAACTATATGAATTACAATGGGCCTACACTATAAAATTGGCACAATTTAAAATGTAATCTTTCCCTCTGCTAACATAGTTATTAATTTAATATATTTGCACTAGGTGGCGCTATAATTTTATAGTATATTTATATGTTGTGTTTGGCAGCAACCATCCTTTGTTTACATGACAGATAGTGTATGTTGTTTATTCTTTGTTTCTGTTGTTTCTGAAGACATCTTAAATCAAACTAAAATAAGCAACTTAGCTGGTCTTTATACAAGAAAATATTAAATAAAACATTAATTAGATCATTAGATCTAATGCAGTAAAAAAAAAAAGACTGTTTAAGTAGGCTTTTGATCCACAGAAGATTAAACAACATGCAGTATCTGTCATGTAAACAAAGGATGGTTGTTGCCAAACACAACATATAAATATACTATAAAATTATAGTGCCACCTAGTGTAAATATATTAAATTAATAACTATGCTAGCAGAGGGAAAGATTACATTTTAAATTGTGCCAATTTTATAGTGTAGGCCCATTATAATTCATTGAACATGGTGCAAGCCATAATGAAAAATAACTTTTTTCAAAATAATTTTCTGAGGCTAGACACCATCACAATTTTTTAACCATTAATTTATTAGACCTTAATAATGCTAAGTTCCAAAGGAAAAAAATCTTGGACCTGTCCCTTTTGTGAAACGGCCTACCAGAGTTATCAATTGAAATATGTTATATCTAAAAATCTGCTGGAGATAGAAGCTTGTTTATTTTATTGAATTCAGCACCAAAAAGTACCCCTAGACACCAAATTCGGTAGCGATATTACAGCTAATTCCAGAATTAACGCAATAAAAGTAAAAAAATGGACTCTTGTAACACCTAATTTGCATATTTGAAAATTATTTTTTACTCAGAAGATATAAGTGGGAAAAATCTAATATTTTGGAAAATAACTTCTAACATGATGGTCTACTTATATAAAAAAAATTATCGAAATCTAAGATGGTTTGGTGAACAATTATTTAAATATTGGTGGTTTTGACATGGATTGACCCATTTTCTTAAACTTCTCCATTTTGCTTTTATAACAAATATATTTTCATATAATTTACACTTTCAGTATTTAGTACTTTGTAAAATTATTAGAAACTTATTAAATGTAAAATTTATTTATACAGATTTTATTAATCTTATATTGACATTTGATGTTATAATGACATGAACTGACACAGCTTATTAATTCCGAACAGTAGTTACTAAAGTAATATAATCTTGTGTTAAGAAGATTCACTTTCAAACTATCTAAAGCACTTATACAAATAGTTATTTGGTAATTTCCTATGGGACCGAAAATCGCCAAGTGTATCTATTGAAAAGGCAAACAAGCTTTGCCATAGGAAGTATTAACTGCTGTTCTCTTTGCCAATATTTAGAATTAGAATGCATCATAGTAAAGAAGTAGAGTGACAGATTGCATAACTTGGTTAAGAGGAGCCAATTTCAAAATACGTGAACACGTCTAGCCCGGTTTATGTTCAATTCCCTTGTGCATTTAAGTGAAAAAAATGCAAGATTTAACTATACATTTCTTATAAGGTGCAAAGTCAACTCAGATTTCTTTATGGCTTTATTCTTTAGGTCACACATTAAGGAAGGATGACATCTGATAATCAGCAGAATCAAAGTGGTTATAACTGACTTTCAAGTTGCTGTAAGACATAATTGATTTATCATTGAGTGCCACATAGTGACTGCTGTAGTGCCTTACCATTGACCTCTAATAATCTGTGAATCTCTCAGCCACCGTACTGGCGAATAAGAAAACTAGTCTTAATTTTTGACTTGTAAAAAGTGATTAGTTATAAAAATTGAAATATACTTTAGATGTGTATTAAGGCTTAGCTAATTTGAAAAAAGAAATATATGTGCTGAATTAGTAGATGTGAAACTTGTGTGAGAAAAAGAGTAGTTATTACTATGAATCATCCTTTAGATATAGAGGTTCAAAACCTAAAGGAGAAGAGAGAACCTAAAAGAACTAAGTTCTAAATTTGAATGATAAAGTTAAAAGCTTAATATTCGGCATGTTGAGTATTCCACTGCTGCCCTTAAGGAAAACACAAATATTCTCAATTAACAAGTTTTAAATAACTGTAATGATTAGGAGACATATTTTTATGTTTTTGGAATATTTTTTCCTGAGGCAAAAACATGTTACTTTTAACAAATCTTGACGTTTAAAAGTGATGTGATTAGTTTAGTACTATTTTTATATATCATACTAGGGGGCTCCGCCCTCTGCACTTTATGCTCGCCAACCCTGTAATTTGCTTCGCAAGTCAGGAGACTTGGGGATCGCTTTGTGTTAACTGATACTCACTAGTCTTGCAGCTCACTCTACATGTCCTACGCTCACTGATGCTTGCAAAACCCCAGGGCTCCACACTCTATTTGCTGCAACTCATTAATCAGACCTTGCCTTAGGCATGATGCACCTGTTAGGGCTTTGCCCCTTTATTAGCTGATACTCACCAATTTTATAACTCACTTCATGAACAATTTCACCAAGTTCAACCGTCAGTTCGCTATGCTCGCCAACCCTGAAACTCACTTAATGAGTTAGGAGACTTCATCTCCTACTTTCTGACACTTGCTGAGCCTGCATCATGAACTATTTTGTGTTACCAGCTAGTGAAAACGATTGCGTACTGTATTACTAACAAATGGCAATATTTCATAACTGTACACTTTTGCCTTTTGTTTTCAATGCAGCGAAATATTGTGTTATGTTTTCAGTATATTGAGATTTACAACAATAAAACATGAAGTTGACAATAAAATGTTAGAGCTTCATCTCGTTATTAGCTGTCGATCACTAACTCTCTTAACTTTGAAAACAATTTTAACAAGCTCAACCTACAACTTGTTACGCTCGCCAATTCCAAATATCACTTCGTGAGTTGGGGGGGGGGGGGGCGCTTCGTCTTCTACTTCCTGGTGCTCACTGATCCTGCATCGTGAATCCTTTAGTGCCACTTGCTATTAAGAACAATTGCTTACTGTATTACAGGGTGGCCAATCAACCTGGAAACCGGGAAAAGTCAGGGAATTTTAGAATGGTTAGGGAAAACCGGGAAAAGTCAGGGAATTTTGTGAAAATTCTGGAATTTTTTTTTTTTACTAGTTGTCCATATAAAAACAGAACTGCCCAGTTTGTACGGCATTTTCAAAAAATTTCGCCAAGTATTACGCTGTACTCGTAACCGCTAAATAAAGGTTGCCATATGTGGTAGCGAAATCAGTACCAAACAGCACCTACTGATTCCACTACACACAATTCCGTGAACGTAATTTTACTATACCAAAAGCAACTACAATTAACACATTTAATTTCATCATAATTACCAAAATAAACACCAGGTTCAAATTTTGAAGTTCCCAGTTTAGGAGAATTAAATCCTAAATGATGTACAGTGAGTAAACATGAAGGCATACACAAAAAACACAGGCTCATTTAATACTCAAATAATATTTTATTTTAAGATTTGCAAAAGTAATTATATGCATTAAACTTTCAAATTATCAATCAAATTATTCAGAGTTTCTCTTATCAAATATAATATTATTAATTATGCTCTGTTCAAAAATATATAGCAAACAATCTTTAAATTTATTCAACAATTATATGATTTATTTTAATCATGAAATTCAAATCAAACATATAGTTATTTCCATTCTGAGCCATTTAAAATCAATTAAATTGTATTCATTGTGCCTGTGATGCAACGGAACTTCTTGTTCCGAAAAAGAAATTTTACCTGAGCGGTAGAGTAATTTTACAATACGAAGAATGTCCTATTCAGGATAACACGGTCTGAGGTAGGATCAAAGCGTTTCCAAAAGTGGACTGTTGAGGAAAATTGTCTAAAATTTAGATAACAGGACATCATTCAAGCATGGCAAGTAGCCGAACCTTCGCGAACGATACTCATCACCAGCCACCGAAAACAGGACTCCTGGAATAAAGAAAAATAATTTTAGAAAAGATGAAAATGAATTGCCGAAACTTTTCCAGGTTCTTCTCCATTCAGCTCCAGAAGGGCAGGGCGGTTTCCCTTAGAAACAAATGCCCAACTCCGCCAGCTTAGCCATTTTGGCCAAAACCCCTTTGTCTTTTAATAAGACAAAAATTTCGATGCGGCCTTTCAGTCGGAATTTCCAGCTCCAAACTGCCGTGAGTCTCTCGAGCCCACGCCAAAGAATTTCTCCTTGCGCCTCTTCCTGATTGGCCAGGCGCGCTCTCCTAGTAACAGGCGATCACACGTCACGCATCCCATCCAGACGAAAAGCCTAGACATTCTCAACGAATTCTCGACCAAACTCGCTTTTCAGTGCAAATTCAATAGAAACAAGTCTTAGCAAAAAACACAGCACAGGCAAGGAGGGAAAAAGATATTTCTCTCACAGAAAATACGAAAAGGCTCATGGCGCAGAAATGCGACATGACAGCTCTCCCCTCCTGGGAGGCAAAAATTTTCCGAAAAACAGTGAGGAAAATTTTTCTCTCACTCAAAAACACAAAAACACAAAAATTTACAAAGAGTTTTAGGAACCTGTAAGTGTAAAATAATTTAAAACAAAATTTTGGGCGAGAAAGGTGCGATCGTTCACGTTTCTCAAAACAACAACACTGTAGATCTGAATGACGGGCCCTGCCATTCATCACCACAGGTACAGACCAAAAGAAAACCAAAAGGATGACAAGATGTCACCACATCTTAAAGGAACCTTTACAAAAATTTACACTTAAATACAGAAAAATTTGTCAAGGCACTTTGCCTGACAACAAAATGTCTCAATCAACAACATTGAGATCAACCAGGTGATGCGAAGCTAAAACATGATATGATATGATATGAATTTACAAACTTAAACAATATAAACAATTAGAAAATTTCAAAATTTCAACATTTGTCACTTTCAAAACACACAAGTGACACAAGACAATTCTTAATTTTTCAACAAAAGATTAAATATTTTGAAAATTAATTTTTAAATTAAATTTGTCATATTCAGGAAATGAGATTCTTCACTCATTCAAAAATTGTCTCACTTTTGAGAACAAAGTCACTTTCAATATTTCAATTTTTCAATTTCAAACTTTTTCATTTCAAAACTTTCATTTCAATTTTAACTTTCACTTTAAATTACTTTCATTTTCAATTTCAACACATTAACTTTAAATTACATTTACTTTCAATTTTTCAACATTTCAACTTTCATTCAACATTAACTTTAACATTAACTTTAATTTAACTTATTTTCGTCATTAAAACAATTCAGAATTTTCTTATTCTGACTCAATTTCAGAAATTACTTTAAATTATTCATTTACATTAAAATTATTCAATTTATCTTAAATTTCAATTTAGTTTACTTTTAACAAAATCTCTGAAATTATTTCAAACAAGTGATCACTTCATGTGTCACAAAACAAAAAATTTACATTTAAACACATTTGTCTACTGAGAGAGAGAAAGAGGAAAATTTTCCTGAAATTCACGTCAGTCATGTAAAAGCAGGAACACATCCAAAGAGCAAACTCGGCGGGGACTAACGAGTTGCCAACAACAAAAAAGGGAGGTGTGAAAAGTAAAAAAAAATACTCGCGTGCAGGATGCAGGGGCAGCAAAAACAGGACGCCAGGACACGCCTCAGAAGCCACGGAAACAAAAATTTTGGACAGCTTGCGCTGACCCCATCATCCTCCTCATCATCATCATCATGATCATCATCTTCTTCATCATCATCATCCTCAAGCTTCATCAGATTCCCACCTAGCCATCACAACTGTCCTAGGTGGGCTCGGAACAAGTTGTCGTCCAGGACTCCAGTCATGCAGCATACACCGGGAATTTTAAATTGTCAAGCTGCTTCTTCATCTGTGATCCATGTAAATTTGTTCATGTTTGTGTCCACCAGCCAGCTTCCAGGAAAAAAAAGTTTGCAGCATAAAAATATGATGACTCACTGAAATTTGTGTAGATGTTTGAAAACTGCTGGTCAAAAAAAAAACAACAATGTGAAATGGAATTTCAAGAAAACAAATTTCAACAACACATCCGCCAAAAATTTTCACCTCTCTCAGCAACAAAGTTTCAAAAACATTTTTCAAAAGAGATCATTTACTTTTGATCTTCAAAAAAAATTTCATTAAATTTCAAAAATTCTCAAATTAAAAACCTTCCATTTTTCAAATTCAAATTACTTAAATTACTTCACTTACTTTATATTAACTTTATTATTAATTTCAATTTTACTTTAACAAAATCATTTACTTTTTTCCAAAATTTCAAAAATTTCCTCCTTTTACTTAGGGGAACAAATCAAATACCAACACCATTTCAATTATTTCATGAACTTAAACAAGTAATCAAGATTTTTTTCACAATAAAACACAACAAAATAATCAAAGTCAATCAAAACAGGACTCTCGAAAAATTTTAAAGTCCAAGGAGAGTCAATTAACAAATTACTTATTATTTAAATTACAATATAAACATTCATAAATTATGGTTCACAAAATCAATTAATTTTCTATTTTTCTTTTACTTAAATGCAAGATTTCCACTAAATTTTAAAATCACAACAATTTTTTTCATAAATTCTATTTTAAAAGACAATATTGAAATACAAAAACTTAAACAAGTATAAACTTTAATTTAAAATGAGATTTTTCTTGCAAAATTTAATTTCTGAAAAATTGTGAACTCAACCAAAATTTAATATTGTGAAAATCTTTGATAAGATCTAAGATTATAAGGTGTACGTGTATTTCTATCTCTCATATAATTATGATTTTGGTGTGGTGTATAATTATTTCTGTAGTTATTGTTGTAAATGATTCTTCCATTTCCTCTATTATCAAAGTTATTTGAATTATTTCTTAATGTGCAGTATTTATTTTTATTAGCATGAAAGTTTGATCTAGTATGAACAGCATTGTCATTGACTTCCTTAGGCAAATTAAATCTTACTCTTTTCACAGTCTTTTTGTTTTGAGATTTTTCTGCAGATTTAGATAAACAAGATTTGAGTTTCACAGAGTCTTTCTCAGCGGTGATCACAGGAGTAAGTCTATTTGACTTAGAGTTCAGTTTTTGACTTTCAGTAGTTTGTTTTGAAAATTTTTGCAATTCCTCTCTTCTTGGAGGTAAAAGAATCAGTCTGTTCACATGAACCAGTTGTTCATTTTTGGGATTCATCACATGTCTGATTAAAAAATTTACTGCCGATGTTTGTTTTATCACTTTAAAAGGACCTCTATTAAATGAACTCAGTTTTCTTGACTGACCATGAGGCATAAAGGGAGTGTATAAGTACACTAAGTCATTTACTTTGATATTGGGTATCTTCGCTTTCTTATGTTGTTGTAAAATTTGTGAATTTTCAGCTTTTTCCAAGTTACTTTTTACAACATCATATGTTCTTTTAAGTCTATATCTCAAATCTTCTCCATAATCATATGTTGATTCATATGTCGGAGGTTTAAATCCAGCTATCAAGGTATTTGGGACTGTTAAATCTCTTCCGTAGAGTAAATAAGCAGATGATTCACCCGTAGAAGCATGTATGGCATTTCTATGAGCCAATAAAGCAAAATGAATTAAATTATCCCAATTATCTTTATCGTTATATGCAATATTTTTCAAGGATCTGACCAAAGTACCATTTAATCTTTCAACACAGCCATCTACTGAAGGCATATAGGCAGTAGTAGTATTCTTTATTATTCCCAATTTCTTATAAAAGCATCTTGCTGTTCTAGAAACAAAATTCGTCCCCTGATCCGAGACGATGTATTTAGGTATGCCATGCTGAGCCATATAGTGCTCTAAGCAATTTAAAATGTCTTCAGTTTTAATTGAAGCCAAGGGATATGCTTCAGGCCATCTGGTAAAATAATCAGTTATCACAAGAATAAATTTATTTCCAGATCTTGATATAGGTAATGGTCCGACACAATCCATGGCGATTCGCTCAAATGGATATGTAGATTTAGAAAATTTTTGAATTGGTGCTTTATTATTTCTAAAACCACGATTTACCACACAAATTTCACATGAGGCGACGTAATTTTGGGTCTGGGAGTACATTCCCTGCCAAAAGTATTTTCTACTTACAGAAGCTAAAGTTCTTCTAAATCCACAATGTGCATAAGTAGGACAATCATGATGTAACCATAAAATTTCAGACACAAGTTCCTGCGGAACAACAACTCTTTCTTGTTCTTGGTGTCTACGTTTAGGGTGTCTGTGTGTACACCATAAGATATCATCTTTTCTAAAAAATACCAAAGTTTGTGGGTAAGGTTTTATGTTCTTATCTAAAAGATCTATAATTTTATTGCATCTTGGGTCAGATTTTTGAGCATTCTTAATTCTAATGAGTAAAGTAGGACAAGTAAATGTTTGTTCCAATTGACCACTTTGTATGTTATTTTCATTTTGAATTTCACTTTCACTATTATCAACAGCACAAATTTCATTTGTTTCACTTGTATTGGCAGGATTCAAATTGACTTCTGATTCTCTTATATTGCTACTATTAGCATTGTTTACATTTCCAGAACTTTGAGAATTTTGATTTACACTTGGAAAATTTTGATTTGCATTGTTTACATTGTTATTTATCACTTTATATTGTGATACAAATCTTCTAGAAATGTTCTGAACAGAATTAGTACATTCATCTACATTTCTCGAAAGATAGTCAGCCACCAAATTCGCTTTTCCTGGTTTATGTACTATTTGGTAATCAAATTGTGATAGAGATGCAATCCATCTAGCCAATCTAGATGTAGGATCTTTTAACTTAAATACAAAAGACAAGGATATTTGATCCCCAAAAATTGTGAAAGGTTTTCCAATTAAATAGTGTTTATAATAGTTAGTAGCCCATACGGCGGCTAATGCTTCTCTTTCGACAACACTGTATTTACATTCAGCTTCATTCAATTTTCTGCTAGCATAAGATATTGGATGTAAGATTTTGTTTTCATCTTCTTGGGACAAATAGCAGCCCAAAGAGTGATTTGAAGCATCTGTGTGTAAAATAAATGGTTTTCTAAAATCTGGAAGAGTCAAAATTGGTTTTGACAAAAGTTTTCCTTTCAAAATTTCAAAAGATTTTTGAGCTTCATTAGTCCAAATAAATTTCTTTTTACTTTCATTATTCTTGGTCTTCAGTAAATCAGTCAATGGAAGGGACAGTTCAGCATAGTCTTTTATGAATTTTCTATAGAATCCAGTGAGTCCAAGAAATTGTCTCACATTCTTAATTGATTTAGGAATTTTAAATTTTTCTACAACTTCCAAATTGTGAGTATCAGGTTGTACTTTTCCATTTGATACTAAAAATCCAAGATACTTAATTGTTTTTCTGAAAAAATGGCATTTAGATGGCTTAAGCTTCAAGCCATGTTTACTTAATCTTACAAAAATTTCTTCTAATTTTTTCAAATGTTCTTCGAATGTTCTTGAAGCAACGATTATATCATCAATGTAAATTCCAGATATGCCAGCCAGCACCAGAGACATCAATCTCTGAAAGGATGCGGGCGCATTCTTAAGACCAAATGGAGTTCTAGTCCATTCAAAGTGTCCGTCAGGAGTTGAAAAAGAAGTTTTCTGATAATCATCAGGATGTAAACACAATTGATAAAATCCACTGGTTAAATCAAGGGTCGAAAAATACAAGGCTCCAGCAAGGTTGTCAATTAATTCCGATATATTTGGAATAGGGTAATTTTCTACAATCGTAATTTTATTTAACTTTCGGAAATCCGCTACTAAACGGTAACTTCCATCAGGTTTCTTAACAAAAAGCACTGGAGTATTGTAAGGAGATGTGCTTGGTTGAATAATCTTAGCATCAAGCAACTCATTCACTTGGCGCGAAAGTTCTTTCTGTAAATTATGTGGAATTCGATATGGTTTCTGTCTAACAGGTATGTTAGACTCCAAATTAATTTCATGCAGAATTGTATCACATCCAGATAATTCTTTCATATTCTTAGCAAAAACATGTTTATATTTATTTAGTAATTTTAAAAGTAAAGTTTTCTGGGCATAGTTCATATGTTTCAAGTCAAAATCTCCTCCCCATGCATCAAATGTATCATTATCTTCAATACAGTTCTCAATGTCAATTCTATTATTTATGTCAATATCAGATTCATAGATGTTTTCAAAAGTTCCTAATTTCATACCTTTATTTATATAAACACATTTCTCTGAAGGATTCGCAACACGTGCGTACAAAAAGTCATTTTCAGGAATCTTATGAATGCTTCTAGCAACGAAAATTTTATTTGCAGAAAATTCTTTATTATTGATAGGTTCAAGTAAAATTGTCGTGTCTTTCTGTAATTTATAATTTCTTTTCAATTTGACAAATGACTCTGTGTATGGTTTCAAAACACATTTCTTAAATGCTTTGGCAATAGCCAAAGTATTGTTTTGTTGTGAACTTCCTTCATCATGTTTATCACAACTTGTTTCAAAAATTTCATTATCACTGGTATTGTTTTCTGTCAAAGATCTGTTTGTATGTACACAATCATTCATCTGCATTTCATGTAAATCATTTTCACATTCACAATTTGATCTTTCATTCACATTTGCATCAAAATCTCTAAAGTCGACATCTCTGAATTCATTGTGGTAGTTGTTTTGTTCAAATAAATATCCATTATTACACTTATTTTCATATCCTCTAAAATTTCTTGAAAAATTTGTGTCTTTGGATCTATAATCCACATCATTTGTAAAATTGTAATTTCTTCTATCAAAATCATGACTTATTGCATAGCTCGGGATTGTTTTAAGTTGTACATCATCAGAAATCACAGTAAAACTTTGTGATTCGGTAAATTCAGTAAAGGGTATACTACAGTACAAGAAATTTACTCGTTTATGTCTATAAGTAATTGTCACTTCTTTCTCGTGTAGAAAAGTATTTCCTAAAATCATGTTATATTTTCCTGGGGCAGGTGTATTTAAAATGTAGCACTCAATCATATCTCTTTCATTTCCAATGATTATGGAAAAGGAAGCTTTTCTCTCAACCAAAATGTTCTGATCACCGATTCCTTTCAGAACAGTGGATGTATGTTTTATTTGCACTTTTCGAGGATTAATTTTGTGTAAAGCATCACTGTAGATAATGTTTATAGAACTTCCAGTGTCTATTAATGCATTTAATTTAACATCTTCAACAAAAACTTGAATAATAGGAAAGTTTGTTTGGCAAGGTGTTTCAATTTCTGTCATGTAACTAAACTCAGAATTTGATCTATTAAAATTTGGAGATTGAAAATTTTGTCCTCTAAAATTCTGTCTTCTAAATTGTCTTCTATTACCAAATCTATTATTAAAATATCTGTTATTTCTTCTATATCCAAAATTATTGTAATTTTGAGATTTATAATTATCAAAAGAATTTCTAAAATTTGAAAAATTTCTTCTCTGGAAATTTGAATTTCTATTTAAACTGTTACGAAAAGGTCTTCTAAATGTTTGAAAGTTCTTTCTTGGAGAATAATTTTGATATGGACTTTTAACATACCACTCTTCTTCCTGTGAGGCAACTGGAGTTCTTCTTTGACTGAAACGGTTTCTATTGTCAGTTCTTCTAGATGGTGTAGAAGTTTTGAAGGATGTTGATGGTTTGTGTTTCTTCTTTACTGGAATATCTTCCCAATCTTCTTCTTCCAGTTCATTTTCATTGTATCTGCTTGTAGAGGGCATATCCAAGAAGGATTCTTCGAAACTGGAATTGCTCTTTTCCAGATCTTCTTTTATTTCATTCAGTCTTTTCTTTCTTTTTTCTGAGTTCTCACCAAATTTTCTTCTTAGCTTCTCAAATTCTTTCTTCTTTAAATTTAATTCTTTCTTCAGTTCTTCAATTTCATGTTTGGGGTCATTTTCAGTTCTCACAGTATTTACGTCTTCTGTCATTTCTTCCAGCACTTCATTTTGCACTTCTTCCAATATTGCTATCTCTTTAGCAGCTTCAAATGACTGGGGATTTGCAGATAAAACAGCTTTTCGAATCGAGATCTTCAATCCTTTCTTAAAGGAGTTGAGCAAAATTGCAGTTCTCAGGGAATCTTCATTGTCAGACACAGCATCTTGTGGAAAAGCCACATAGGATTCAGCTTCAATGCGGTTCGCATAATCGCGTACCTCCTCTTTCACCACTTGTTTACAATTAACAAGGGCAGCAACATTTTTAGCAATATTTTCTTTCTTTGTGAAATTGTCCTTGAGTGCGTTAACAACTTCAGTAAAATTCGTGCTTTGGTTTAGTTTAGGCATAGATTTGATCAGTCTTTCAGCACGACCAGACAACTTCAACGATTTGACCACTCCGCGTGTTCAGCGACCAGAAGGAATTTCTCCAAAAATTCGTGAAAAGATTCATTTGCATTGCCAGCAAAACCTGCAATGGATCCAAGGAACTGCGATCCAATTCCCACTTTAACTTTATTTGAGTCTCTGACAGCGGAAGCTGATCTGCCAGAATTTGGAGAAAGTCCTGGTGGAGACACCGAAGGCATACGGTCTAATCTGTTCGGTTGTGCAGAGGAGTCTCTACTCCTACTTGCACGAGAATTCTTACTATTTCGAGGCATTTTATCACAGTTTATCACAAGCACAGTTTGTAAATTTCTTTTCAAATTTTTTTCATTAACCTGAACTTCGAATCACTTTTGTATGTGCACAGAACGATTGTATTCACTTTTCATAAATGTGTGTATGCACTTTATGTATTTACTTTTCAATGTATGTGTATTTGAAAATTTCAAAACCTTAAATTCACTTTCAAATATATCATGTAGAATTTTGTGTATATTTATGTATGTCAAATAATTCAAGAATATATATGCAACAAAAATTCAATATGCAAATAATACTCTGGTGCATCTGGGCTTATGTGCTTTTTGCACTTTTATATTTACTTTATGACATATAAACAGAAATCTCTTGCCCATTTATAATTCAAATACTTTGCACCAATAAAGAAATTTTGTGACTTACTTCGACATTCAAATTCTGCAGTACTCATATGCATATAATCAAACACAAATATTTCTGCATTCCTTCATAAAAATTAACATTTCTCACTGTAATACTCTGGGAAAGGGAACAGGCACCAATTTGTGGTAGCGGTCTCAGTACCAAACAGCACCTACTGATTCCACTACACACAATTCCGTTCACGGAATTGTGTGTAGTGGAATCAGTAGGTGCTGTTTGGTACTGATTTCGCTACCACACATGTGTCCATTTAATTCCGTATTAAAGCAAAAATGCGGAGTTTGTGCACCATTTTGGACAAATGTCGCCAAATACAGAGATGCCAACTTTTACGGATTTTTACTTTATCTTACGGTTTTACGGGTATTACTCCCAAAACTACGGAAAATACCGTGAAATCCATGCATCCTACCATTCAGTTCATATTCCCTGCTGTGCTGAGAGTTCAAAATTATCAGTTTGCATCCATTTTCTTCTAATGATTTCATATCAGAACAATAGACCTAATTTATTTTTATAGTGCCCGTAAAAATAAAGAAATATTTTACTAAACAAATTATATTTCGCTTAAATTAAAGGATTGCGCAATTCAGTCATTTTCGGGCTTTGCTGAGAGTACACAATTGTCTTTTTCCCATCCATCTCCATCCCCTTATTATTGCACATTAACTTGACTAAACTAGCTTATTTTCATATTTTGGTTGATTATAAAGCCTAATTTTTTAATTATTTTCACATAAATAGTACGATCGCGAAATTCAGTTTTTTTTTGCGGGCGTTGCCGAGAGTACACAATTATCCTTTTCCATCGATCTCCATCTCCCTATTGTAGCACATTAACTTGACTAAACAAGATTATTTTCATATTTTGGTTGATTATAAAGGTTAATTTTTTAATCATTTTCACATAAATAGTACGATCATGAAATTCAGTTTTTTTTTTCGCGGGAGTTGCCGAGAGTACGCAATTATCCTTTTCCATCGATTTCCATCTTCCTATTTTTGTACATTAATTTGACTAAATTAACATATTTTCATATTTCGGTTGATTATAAAGTCTAATATTTTAATTATTTTCATATAAATAGTACGATCGTGAAATTCAGTCCCCCCCCCCCCCCCCCCCTCGGGTGTTGCCGAGAGTACGAAATTATCCTTTTCCATTGATCTCCATTTCCCTATTGTTGTACATTAACATGACTAAACTAGCTTATTTTCATATTTTGGTTAATTATAAAGGTTAATTTCGTAATTATTTTCACATAGAGTGCCATTCAGTTGTAATTAACTCAGTTAAGTTAGCAAAACTACATTTTGAACTTATTCTAAGGTTTTAAAATATATATTGTCAATATACGTAAAATCTTACTGATGGTCAATGCGGTTTTACTGAAAACTCCTGATTTTTCTACCAATGATCCCTTGCACAGGTTGGCATCTCTGTATGTTATATACATTTTACTATATTTTTTTCTATTTTAATGGCATTCTTTCAACATTGCTGAATTGACATTTATTCAATGGCTGTGGCTTGTTGTAGTGTAGTTATTGTATATCTTTAAGGATCTCTGTCATTGTGAGCAATTGGCAATGCCCATATTTATAGACATCAGTTTAGACTATTTCTTTTTATTGTCTTCAATGAAAACCATTAAATTCTTTTAAATATTTCAGTAGTCCAATTTTACTGCATTTACATGAATTTTTTATTAAAAATGTTAAAATTTATTTGTAAAAACAAAAAAAATATGTGTATTTTTTTCTCCTGATTTAATATAACTGTTTTGAATAGTGGAGTTAAATTGTTAAGATTCTTTAATCAAATTTGTAACTAAATAGGGACGTGCATCCGCACGTTTTATGTTAAAATTACTGGTCTGGAATTTTTTTTTAATTCACCTGGAAAACCTGGAAAAGTCAGGGAATTTCAATATGTCCAAAGAGTGGCCACCCTGTATTAGAAAGAAACAACAAAATTCATAACTGTACGTTTTGCTGCTTGTTCATAATACAGTGGCATAATATTGTTTTACTCTTTCAGTATAGGGATATTTACAACAATAAAACATATTGTTGTGCAATATAACAATGAAATCAGAATGTTTATGACAACAATAGTTGCAAAATGCAGGTTGCATGAACAATTTTAACAAGCTCAGCCTCCAAGTTGTTACGCTCGCTAACTCCAAATATCACTTCGTGAGTTGGGGGGGGGGGGGGGAGGGCTTCGTCTTCTACTTCCTGGTGCTCACTAATCCTGCATTGCAAATCCTTTAGTGCCACTTGCTATTAAGAATGATTGCTTACTGTATTAGGAAGAAACGACAAAATTCATAACTGTACGTTTTGCTGCTTGTTCATAATACAGTGGCATAATATTGTTTTACTCTCAGTATAGGGATATTTACAATAATAAAACATATTGTTGTGCAATATAACCATGAAATCAGAATGTTTATGACAACAATAGTTGCAAAATGCTCTTGTCACAATAAACCATAAGGCATATGATTGTCAACATTTTACATTTTCCCAAGTTGTAATCATGTTTAGAAATAATAAATATCTATACTTTTACTATTTCTAATGCCTCAATAACTCAGTCCTCAACAATTTTGTAACGTTTCTGCCAGAAACCAATCTGAGAGAAGTTAGAAATCATCTTGGCCATTTAAATCTTTGCCCATAGAGAAGGAAAGATTTCACTTCAGAAGGGCATAAAAAATTGAATAACTCATTAACTAAATCAAAATTTAAAAAAGGGCTCCATTCTTCAAAAATTCAACTATGTAAGTACATGTCAACAAAAATTGGATGTCCAGGATGCAAACTCCCAGCTCAAATAATCTTCCTTTGATTTTGATATTAAATATTTACTAAACTAAATTTTAAATCGAAAAACTGTTTATATCCATGTGTTCCTCTAATATTTCTCCACAAATGTACCAAATTTTATGTTTTTGTATTCAATAGATTTTGCCGTATGTGACAGAGAAACTCGAAAAATGGGGAATTTGTCAAACAGTGGCATCGACATCAGCTTACTTTTTCCTAACATGGAGACTGTTTTTTTGCCAGAAATGTTTTATAATACAGTTTAAAGGATATATGAAATCAGAAGATGCAAATTCATATTGAATTCTGTATAGAGGTCGACAGATATGTCAAATTATAACAACTGTTTCCTGTTGCATATTCGTAATAATATGATGTCACTTTCTTTACATACTTCCATTTCTGTGACCAGTTGATCTGATATACTTTCGGGTTGTGAATATATAATTAATTAGGATAAACTAATCAGTTGATTAAGCAAGGGTTTTCTTTCTCATGAATAATACCTGATTTGAATCAGATTATTTTTAAAATATCAATTGAATTGATTTAAATTGTGATTTTAATCATAATTTCAATTAAGTTGATTTAAATCAACAAATCCCATTTTTTTACTACAAAATTTTGCATTTCACCCCATATATTACTCACCTGGTGGGGGAATAGACTCAGGCACTGTTTGACATTACCGATTTTGTCAACTTCCAAATCTGCCACTGGGAGAGCCATGTAAAGTAAAATGTAGCTAGCCACGTTTTTGAGACCAAATGGATGAAGTTAAACAGTTCAATTTGAACACAGGATATTGAAGGTGCTCCCATTATTTTACAGATGACTTTCATTTAAATGTTCTTAATAATTTTCTAACTTGATTAAGACTTATGCTTCTTAATTTTACAGATGACTTTCATTTAAATGTTCTTAATAATTTTCTAACTTAAGACTTATGCTTCTTAATTTGAATCCTATTTTATTAGATACCGATATTCTTTTTAGTTTTGCTTCAGAAGTGCCAAGCTGAAAGAGAATTTTTAATTTGGAGGTCAACATCCAAACGACGATCTCACTCTTTATCACCCTGTAGACAAAGTAGATTAAGTAGACAGCATAAGTCTAAAGGTTTGTATAATTTTATTAGGTAAATTGATTTTATTTTTCACACACTTTAAATTTCTTGATGTGGCACAAAGGAAGAGCTATAGTATAAAGATATATAGATGCAGACTACCATTTGATAAGGAATGACATCTACAAATTCATATACATAAAATTTGCATTAGGGGGCTCTCTTCTTATCAAATGGCACACAAACTTTAATGACAGCAGCCAGTTATGATGTCATAAACGTTTTCTGCATTTCCAAATTAATATACACATACTTTTTTATCAAGTTCTTATTGTTATACCCTGCGATATTCAATATCCCAGAATTTCCGCATTTTAGGGATCGTATCCATATGCAAAACCACAGCTTGAAAAACAAGTTTATTGTTGCTTGATTAGAACTGTTTTCATTGTAAGAACATTCAAATATATCAAAGTGGTGGTAAATTTATCAAATGGATGTTTTAATGATGGTTTACTGTAATTTCAAAATCTATATGACGAAAGTAAGAAAGTAGTATCAAATGCTGAAAAGAAATGTTTCAGCATTTGATAACAGGTTTCTACCAAAAGTATTTTTTCAGTTCTTTTTTGTGACAAAAGATTGTACATGCCACTTTCACTTACTCAGTTTCAGTCATGTTCGTGCAGATGGCCTGTATCTGGACCATTATTGGGATATATACATTACAAATTCAGATTTGGGGGTTTGATTACCATATGTATCCATGATAAAAATTAAAAAAAAAATCCATGACCATGGAGCAAGAAGTTTTCCTCAAAATGTGTGTTTTCACATGGAATGACCCTGAAGGGAACATCTGGATATTGTTATTTATTCTTTATATTTCCTATTTAAGAGTTTATTTTAGACGAGTATTTATTTATAAAATATTTTAGAAAACTTTAATAAAAGAAATATTTAGAAAATTAAAAATTTTATGTAAATTAAGTAAATTTTCTAAAGGAGGTGTGTACATACCTCCTTATCCACGCCACTGAAAGAAGCTTCTTAAACATATATTGAATGATTTATTATTTTATGTGCTCTTGGGTATTAGAATGCTATTAAAGATCCTGAATTTTGATAGACTACTAATTGAATTGGCTTAGCTGTATATCAAAAACTATAACTGATGCAATTTTTATAATCAGCACCTCAATTATATTTAAGAATAAATAAGTCTAACTTTTAAAACACCAAAAAGTATGTTGACCAGTGTATTTATTGTATCATGGGTAGTGATAAATATGGGTATCTTGCCTGACATCAGGTATTTTGCCTGATAAAAAACTGTTCTTGCAATATTGATCATTTCTGCTCTACATAAATGAGGAACATATCTGGCAAATTTTAGTGTGTGTTCTGGGCAATGTCAGATTTCCCTGCTTGTTCAGTCTAATGCTTTGATATCTTCCATTTGTGAAAACTAAAGCAATTCTTAATTGTCTTTCTTCAGGAAATCAATCTTTATCTCAATCTTTTCACCTTGCCCAAAGAAGGAAATCCAACGACGATATTTTGACCGCATCTGTCCAGGAAGGTGTAAAAGAATTACAACAACATGGGCATGGTTCATCTGTGAAGAATCTTCACTCCAATGGCCAACAGCCCACTAGTTGGTCAACCCCGACTTCTCCATACTATCAAGGTTCCCGCAATCTTTTTGTCCGTATCACGTCACCTGTTGTCTGTGCAAAACTACAAACATTTCCAAAAGCCAAAATGAGATTACCACCAAAGGTGAGTTTCATTATTGAATGTACTAAAATAGTTTCATTTCAATATGTGCATGCTTCTGTAGTTATGTTTGCATAAAATATATGTGTATTCTTTTCTCAGCTTTGTTTGTTTTCTAATTATAATATATTTAAATATTTAATTGTAAAACAATTTATGATAACTGCATACTTCTTATGAAATTATGCAAATAACAACAGCTCACATTTTTATGGAAACCAAATCACTATTGGCACATATGAGTGTGCTTTGTAATCGTAATGTTCTAAGGCAGCGTTTTTTAAAGTGTGTTCTGGGGAACCCTGGGGTTCTGCGACAGTATTCCAGAGGTTTTGCAATGTAACAGTTTTGTGTAAATTTCTTTAAAAAAAAATAGTGTATAATTGTATATGCATATTATGGGCCACAATGGATATTTTTTTTGGGGGGGGGGGGGGGGGCTGCTATCAAATTGAATTTCAAATGGGTTTTGTGACCAAAAAAGTTTGAAAAACACTGTTCTAAGTTAATTATTAAAATTTACTTGTGAAGTCCTTATCTAAAAGTATTTCTTGCGTAAGCAATATATAAGGATATCAATGAGTGGTTGAAAAGTACTGCTTTTTTTTTTTTAAATTGCAATTTGAGTTTTCAGTATGAGTAAGTTAAACCTAATCAGACAATTGCTCGTTTTCAGTAACTAAACTGATGATTTTAATCTGTACAGTAAACAGTGTTTTGTTGCTAATGATTTGGAAGAAAATAAAAAGGTATCAGTACTAATATCCGTGATTGCAAATAAAACTTACAAATTCCTACTCAATGTGTTAAATCTAAAACTCCCCAGCAAATGCATGTAAACAAAACTCACGAATACTTTAAAAGAACATTTTAAACCTATTCCAATAGTGATAGCAGAATGGTTCAGGTTTCATCATCGTAATCAATCAACGAATGAAACTTTCTGAATATTTGGCTGAGCTGGAATGCTTAGCCTCTATCTGTGGTTTTTTGTTTTGTTTTTTGAGTCATTCTGCAAGATTGTTTTGTTTGTGGATTGGAGCGACATGGAAACAACTATTGGCTATATAAGAGCTGAAATTGTATTACTGATGGAAGTTGCTGACAGTAATGCAGCAAACATGAAGATGCTTGCACCTGTTGTTGATAAAGTGCAAGGTAAAGGCCTATTTACTTTTGCAAAGAAAGATAATGCAACTAAGTTTCTCCTGAATATCCTGTAGAACAGTAAGCCATCTAAGTGTTTCAGATGTGGTGCTTTTCATGACCCAAACAAATGCAAATATAATGATGTGTCGGCGAAAAAAGTTGTAGCGAGCCATTTTGATGATAATTTTCACCTTTTCTCAGTGCAATCTCTGAATTGGGTGACAAACAATTAAAAATACACAGTCCCAGTAAAAATGAACTGCAGAGCTCTGGATATGGAACTTGATAGAGCTGCTGACATTTCCTTAATATCAGAGCATTGGATTAAAGAAAACTTACTGGAGATTGATTTACATCCAGCATCTGTTGTGCTTAGGGATTGCAATTAAGGCAACACTCAATTAGTTGGTGAAGTGCTTGTTAAAGTAAGCTATGGTACTTAGCAATAAGACCCGTCTGCTTCATTTTGGGGGAAAATGTTTATCCAAATTTAATCTTGAGTTTTTTCAGTTTCTTCTTTAAAATGGGGCGTGTACAGTGTGGACTCACTGAGGAGGAAGTACATAATGAACTTGAGTACCTCACTCATTAAGCATTTTGAGGCTTTTCTTAAGGTGCAGGAAAACTTCTCCCCAATTTTCTGAAAAGCTAGACCTGTGCCCTATTCTTTACAAAATGCTGAGTGCAAGGAAATTGGGCACTCTGAGAAAAGAAGTGTGGAACATTCTAGGGACAGTAACACCAATTGTTGTGCCAAAAAAAAGAACAACTCTGTGAGGTTGTGGAGATTTCAAGGTAATGGCAAACAAATACCGAGATCCAAATCAAAACTCATTGTCAACACAACTGGATCCTTTTGTTATTTTTTATGGTGGGAAATATTTTACAAAGCTGGACATGTCACATGTATATCAGCAAATAGAGCTGGATGCTGTCAAATTTTAGATGTTGTATGACTATTTTTTTATATCTGACAGTTTAAGAGTTTTATATTTATTTAAAGTAAAAACTGTTCTAACCAGAAATCGCCCTAGAATTTTTCCAAAAGAGTAAAAATACTCCCTGACTTACCTTGAAGGAGTATTTTGTTTTCCAGGGGAGTCATTTTTAACAAGTGAGCAATTACCCTCAAATTTCCATATACTATAAAAACAATTTCAGGGTCACCCAACAAAAGAAAATTTTGACTTTTATTTGTTTAAAAAAAATATTTTAAGAAATGCTCTCTGTATGTGTACTTGTGTGTTAAAAAATAAAATACATTATGTATTTGATAGTCAACAAATTTTTGTAAATTTTATTGTTAAACCAGCAAGATTTTCTTAAATTTTTATTATTTTCTGAACTCATTTACATTAAAGTTATTAGGGTTACTATATTTAAACTAAAGGATGAAACAAATGTTAATTTTAAATTTCAATTCTAAAAATGTAAATTTAGATGCAAATGCATCCAATTCTAATTTATGGTTTTGGAATGGTTGTGTTTCTAAGTACCCAAATCATTATTTTAAAACCATTATTAAATAAGTGATGCTCATTTCATTAATAACGCATTTGAAAAATAGTTTCTTTATAAAATACAAAATAACATACATTTTAGCCAATGCAAACATATTACAAAAGTGAAAAATATTTTTACAATATGAAATATAAAGAGGATCGTATACAAATGCAGTTTTCCACAAAACCGCTGCAACATATACCTTTGTCTCATTAATAATAAGTTTGGAAAATGGCTATTATACAATAAGTAATGATTATAAAACTTTAGTCGATGCAAACAGATTGCATAAGCAAAAAATATTTTCACAATTATGCAAAATATACTGAGAATAGAGTACAAATTGAGTTTGGTTTTCGTGATACTGCTGCAAAAATAGCCCTTCATTTCATTAATGATACGTAGGAAAATATATTTTTCTATATAACACGAAATTATTATAAACATTTTAGTCAGTTGAGTAGAATTCAAATGTGTAAGAACGATAATCACTTGTCATCTTTAGCTGTAAAAGATGACCTGTGATTCTTATTCACACAAGAGTCTTGTGTGAAGCAGTGGGAATCGTCATTTGCAAGTATGATTTTCATGATCATGCAGAAACGGAGAATGAGGAAACTGCGATCTCAAAATTAGTGCATGTTTTCAAATTTGTGATCAATTTCCATTTTTATGACTGTTTCAAAACTTCCGTAAATATCGTGATTGGTAATTTTTTTATCAAAATCAATGCGTAAAAATACACTTTACTTAATTTTCAGTATTTTTCTACTTTATAGCATGAAATACTCATATAGAGACATTATCTCGATCTCAGGTTCTATCTATTTAAAGTCAAGTGGTGATGTTAATTTACATAATAAGCATTTAATGAGAGAGTGATTTATGTGTTCTATACTGTGCTAATGACTTAACTTTGTTGGACTGAGAGTAGTCAAATAATTATAGCTTAACATTATTCAAATTTTATTTAATAAATTATAATTATTGGAAATTCAGATTCATGCTTTAACTTCACTTATGTAAGATAACTTCAAACCTCTAAAAAAAATAGAGAGGCTGTACTGGAAACCTTGAATATACAACGTAGAATATATCTTGTCATATGGGTGTTTGCAAATGAAACTTTACATAAAAATTTCGTTTATATCTACAAATTGCAAACAGTGGTCTATGATGGAAGAAATAAGTTACAAATTATTACGGAATGTTAATTATCTACCATAAAAAAAATAAAAGTATGGCAATTTGATTATTACTTGGTAATTTTTATCATATCTCACATTTAGTTGTATTTATTTCTCAAGCATATCACTTCAATGAATCACCTCTCATAACATGCGTATATCCTCAACTTAACACTTGATACTATTGCCGCCCCCCTCCGACTATTTCACGTCAAATTACAATCTTTCAAAATCTCTCCCCTATTTCATCACCCATGATCCGCCGACATGGCTTCTGTATCAGGTGTTGACAAAAACATTATTCTACATTTAAAAAATATCAAATTTCTAAACTTTCTCTTTTACATTTATTTTTTGTTAGTTTTATGTTTTTCAACATTTTACAATTGGCCATTTTCGTTTAAAAAATTTTTTTCAATTTTCAACTGAAGTCTTTTTATAGAACTATTTTGTATTTTCCGATTTTATAATTTTTTTTTCAATTTAATAAGCACTTAAATGTTTAATCTGCATTGAAATTGTTAAAAAAAAGGCAAAGACGAAATTGAGATCAAGAAATAAAGTTCCTGATTTTTATTTTAGCATGTTATTTGTAAACATGAAATTTCACACTTAAAATTTATGGACATTGCAAATCTGAAGAAGATTTGCAGTTCAACAGATGTTAAAATGCAAAAGACAAATGCAAGCACTCCATTTTCTTGAACTAAGAAACATGCACTTGCAATGCACATACGTTTACTCCTTTCGCAGATGATACAGTGATGTAATAATGCTCAGCATTTCTCTATGGAGGTATGCTTGTCATTCATTATTGTTGGGACAAAGGCTGAATATGGATGGTTGTAAGAATAATGGCATTGCGTATAATGAAACATTATATGAGTCTTGCGATATTAGCATCTTTAGAAAATGAATTTTATATGCAAATTTTGTAAAACATAGCTACCAGCAAATTATACAATTTAAAGCCAGTGATATATTAGATTTTGCTTGACATCATACTTGTCCTTGTACAAAAAATATACTCACTCATTTTGCCAAGTGTTGCGTGTATTTTTCCAGCCAGTTTTGGAAAATTTACTCGTCAGTTAGCATGTGGCTAGTGCTAGTCTGCAGCTCTACTATTCACTGTAGCATGATCGGCAAAGTAATGATTACCGTTAATGGTGTCATTTTTACTCAATTACTACCCAAGTACTACCTAGACCTGGTTATGTTATCCTTATTTTATTGTAATGCATTTTAATTGTTTAAAAAAAGATAGCATGATGATTTAATGCAAATAATTCAAATGATTTTGTAAGTGTGCATGAAAACTTGTGATACTTTTGACTTTGAAAAAGGTCACAAGTAATGATTGCAAACTTGTAGGATATGAAAATTCTTGAGGTGATTCTGCAGAAATACGAGAAGCTGGAGGAGGAGGAGGAGCGGAAAGCCAGGGCTCAGAGACGGTGGGACAAGGAGAGGGAGGAGTGGACCCATCAAAAGGAGGCCACAGAAATGGAAAGATGGAAGTACCTGGCCCTCAAGCAGAAGAGGAGCAATTCGGAAGAGGTAGCTCCCATCTCCTTATTTTAGCTTGAGTCTGTCATTTAATGAAAAAAAAACCTTTAGTATTTTTTTTTTAAACTGAGAGAAGAGAACTTTGTTTTGTTGAAAATGAAGTTGCCCCTGATTTTAAACAACTTGCTTTTCCATTCTGTGTACCCTATGTAAGTCAGCCCCTCCCCCCAACCTTAAGAAGAAAACACACACACTTAAGAAGAAAACACACAATCTTAAGAAGAAAACTTCCATCCACTTTGCTGCTCTAAGTCCTTGGACGAGTCGGGTGGTCAGGGCTTTCGACAGTATGCATGCAAAAGTAATTGCATGTATGCCTACCTCTTTCTGAAGTACAGAGAAACCGAAATCAGTCCAAGGACAGTGCAGGGTTAACCAAGTAAGCATTCATGTAGAAACTTTTGTTTTGCAGCTAAGTGTGTTTCATTCATTCCTATAGTATTTTGCAATGGATATTTAAATCTAGATGTTGTCTACATATTAGGTGATGCCTTATTAGTATAAATATTTAAGCATTTTTCTTAAATTAATTTTGAAAGAAGAAGAATGAATAAAAGCCCCCTCCCCCCTCCCCCAGAAAAAAAAAATCTTCATTTGACCCTCCTGTTTTGCCCATCCCTGATATAAGTGATATCAGGCCAGACTTGGCTCATGGGTCAGCCCAGCCTATGGTTCAGGTTTGAACTCATGCAGGCTGTTTGCGTCTTTTGCAAATTCAGTAGATTCTAATTACTGTACTTTTATACTTCATTTTTTCCATCCTGTAGATATGTTGCTTTACATTTTAGCATTTAAAGACCCTAGGAGAAAAAGACACACCAAGTCATTGTTCTCGATATTCAGTTCCCGAGAAAGATAGTAGAGAAAAGTCAATTTTTCAGAAGAGACATAGCTTCAAGGTATGTAATAAGCATATTCTGCATTAATACACAGAGATAGCATAAAGAAAGAACCTCTTTAACAAACATCTATTTTGTGAATTTCTCTATTTAGCAATTTTTCTTTTTGTGGAACACTGAACTGTTTACAATATTCTTCATAAAAATATTTCCAAATTGCAAATCCCATTCTTTATTTAAACAAGTTTTTCTGCTTCTTATCCAAATATTATACATTTTATTTTACATATTATTAACTATGTGGATTTCAATTCTAACCACTGCCAATGCATTATCTAAATTGTTACAATTGAAAATGATAAATTTAAAAATTGCCATTGCTCTCACATCTTCTTGTCAACGGCTTTGTCTGATTTACGATCTGAATTTTCAGAGTGCAGACTTAAAAAGCGAGTTTTTTTTTTTATGGAATCAGTCAGGCTTCGGGAAATCGGCAGGGAGCAAAATCTAACCCGTCCGCGAGGACGGCTATTGAAATTTTTTACCTGTCCTCCTAAGAATTTTTTTTTTACTTTATATTCATTAATATATGTGCTTAAATACATCGCACAACAATAATAAATTAGAACCAACTGCCTCGCGATGAAGTGCGATAACTGCATATTCATACACCACCTCTATGATGGGAGAAAAAATAACTACCATACTCTATGATGGGAGCAAAAATAACTAGCGCCTGTGGTTACAATGCAGATCTGACGGCTCGCCTAGAAAGAAGGCATTGATAATGCACGCTAGCTAAGTTTATGGAGTGGGGGTGGGGGGATTTGCAGGTGATGACATTTCAACTTTCATTCATGGCACAGGAAAGGGCGGCTTTCGCCACAATTTTACAATGACAACAATTTATCCTTTTTTTTGACGGAATCTCTAATTTCAAGGCCGTCCGAGAGGACGGCAACCTCCGAAAATTGGTCGTCCTCGCCGAATTTTAACCCGGCGAGGACGGGCGATTTCCGGAAGCCTGGAATCAGTACAAATGAACTTATATATGATCCTGTGCAAAAATTCCAAATTGAAGTATTTAACATTATTCTTGACAATATTATTAAAATTTTAACAATAATGTTAATTTTCAATAGATTTTAAATTAACTACTCACATGTTTAATGTCTTAAATTCGTAAATTTTTTTCCAAGATTTAGGAAAGCAATTTCTTTCTAATGGTAAAAGATAATGCCTTTCTGTCCTAAATTTAAAAAAAATTATCTTCAAAGTGAGAATGAAGTTGCTGAAGAATTTAAACCCTTCAAATCATTTATTGGTGAATATTTTTTGCTGAAGAAAAAATGAAATAACTGGACGAAATAATTAGCTTCATACTAAATAACAATTTAAATGATCTATTTCCTGATGTATTTTGTATAAAAAATTTAGTGAAAAGACTGATAATGAGTCAGAAAAAATTATTTACATAACACAATGGAAGAAGGGCATCTATTATTCTTAGCATTACTCAGTATTGAACAACATTTGACCCAAAACTTGAATTTTAACAAGGTTACTCGACACGTTTTCAAAAATGAAAATGCGATTCATGAAACTTAACTAATAATTTGTATGCTTTTTACATTTTGCTATATCTTTATAAGAATTTTTGTTATTATTTATTAACATTATTTTACTCGCTATGACTAGTGTAGTTATTGTTATCAAATTAGTTAAGCATAAATGATTTATTTTTAAAATAGTGATTTATCAAACTTATAAAATTTATTTACCAAAATTTATTAGAAACATTTAAAGTTATGTTGTCAAGTAACAATAATGAATGACTGAAATAGGTTGGTGCCTTTATGCCTGCTGACCAATTTTCTTGTCTATGCCACTGCTCTTTACTCTCGCCAGTAATCATGGTAGCATCCAGTATTTACGTGTTCTTGGCCAGTTAGAATTGCATACAAAACCTGTACTATCCTGTTTGTAATTCCTAAATGTTCATTCCTAGTCGGTATTGGAGGCTAAAAAGGTTAAACTCATGGAGTAAAAGTGTTTAACTATTAATTCTTGATGAGGTGGATAAAAGTTTGAAGAAAAAGAATATCCCCTCAAAATTTAGTATTCTATCATTCTGTGGTACTTATCAGCCATCCTAAAAGATAATCAGGATATGATTTTGGGAAATCGTGATTCTACAAACTAGTTGCGTAGAACGAATAAAAATGTGTCTTTATGAGTATGCAATTTTGAAGTGGGTAAACACAATTCAAAATAAAAATGTTCCACTTCCTGAGTCTTCGATAATAAAAAAAAAATTAGGATTGAATATGCAAAGGCATTGGGAGACACATCAAGTTTGAGAAAAGGAGTGGGTGTCTTTAAATTTTATTAAAAAGTCACGGGATTGTGACAAATGATAGATATTTGGAGAAATAAAGCTGTGAAGGAAGATTATTGTGTCAAATGAAAAGAAAGCACGCTGAATAAACTATAAGCCAAAGAACATTTCTAATGTGGACAAGACCTGTTTATTTGTTGAATGCTTGCCACAGAAAATATTAATGTTCAAAAATGAAAAATGCTTCAAAGGTAAACTCAGAAAAGTAAGAATAACGGTTGTGTTAGGTGATAATTTAGCAAGGAATCAAAAATTCAAACTTCTAGTTATCATAAAGAGTAAAAAATCAAGATGTTTCAGAGGTGCAAAATCATTGGAAGTTCATTATGAATTTAGCGAAAATGACTTCTCAAATTTGTGAAATTTGTTTACTAAAATTAGATAAACATATAGCTACATTGATCTTTAAAACTGATCTAGTTTTTAATAATTGTCCTGCTCATCGATCTCAACCAGAAATTAGAATATGCAAAAGTTGTTTATCTTCCACCAAATACGACGTCCAAACTGCAACCGATGAATCAATGTATGACAAAAAATTTGAAAATACATTCGCAAAATTAATATTGAGAAAGTGAATTCAGAACAATCAACCTCTGCATAAAATAAACTTATGCGAATGCATATCTAGACTTTCAAAACGTATAGAATTATGAAGTGACAGAATCAATAATGTGCAACATAGCTGGATTCTTCACCATTAATGATAATAATGTCAGTCATTTTTCCTTGCCAAATGATTTAGAGGATGAAGATGAACCCTTTGCTGAATGATGTGAAGATAGATTACTTTCTGTTGATAGATATTAATGCTAACATGTCAAAAAGTCTAACTAATGTGGATAGTTTGGACAGTGTGAGCAACAATATGATGATGGATAATGACAAAGAAGATGAAGATGCAAATGAAAGGAGCTCATCAGACCTTAAAAAATGATGAATGCATTTGAGACAATACGACAAACTCTCCCATTTGAAGACGATATACCAGAAGATATTTTTAACACCTTACACAGATGTGAGACATTATGACAAGTAAAACTATTTCAAACTAGCAGTCCAGATGAAATGAAGTCTTTTTTTCTACATAAAATATATGTGGTACTTTTTTGGGTGAAATGGATGCACATGCATATACAAGGGCCAGTACTTAAGTTTTTAGAATACAACACCAGAAATAACAGCTTTCAGTGCAGACGATTTTTTACAATTTGAACTTTTACATGAACATTGGCTGTTAAAGAATGAGAAATACTATAAAATCCTTTTTATGGTGTCATTTTAAGGTAGTGACAAAACATGGATTTAAGTCAAAAGGATTTTCGAGCTATGATTTATTATGACTTTCGACAAAGGATTGACACAGTAACAGTGTGTCGATCAAATGAATTAAACTTTTGGTGATGAAGCATCATCCAAAGTAACAATTTACAATTTATTTAAAGATTTGGATGTAGGAGTCTCTGATGAATTTCATAACCAAGAACTGCTGTGATGCCAAACAACTGATGCTCTGCAACAAATGATCACTTTAGATCATCATGTCAGATAATGAAATTGAAGCATTTTTTAACATTTCAAGGACCTGAGTGCATTCAATTTTACATGATCATTTAAAAATCATAAAGGCATGTGTGCATTGAATTCCACACATTTTAACTCAAGCTCAATAGGATGCTTGTATCAATGGATGCAAGGAAAATCTAAAAAAATTCAACTCTGGTGCTTCAAAACATATCTTTGACAACAGGTGACGAAATGTGGATTTATTCATATGAATCTGAAACAAAACAACAATGTACTCTTTGGGTGTTTCAAAATGAACTAAGTCCTACAATTCGTGCACAAAGTGTTTTAAAAGGAAAGTGATTGCTTTGTTTTTTTGTAAATCCAGCCATGTTGCAATCGTTACTTTGGAGGATCATAGAACAGTAAATGCTGATTGGTATATGACAATTCGTTTGTCAGAAATAGTTGTTGAAATCAGAAAAAAATATGAAATGCTGTATCATTCAACATGACAATGCATGCTCACACATTGCATTTCAAACTGTCAATTATGTGAAGCATGAAAAAATTGATTTGATAAATTATTGTTCTTATTCACCTGATTTAGTAGCCAATGTTTTTTCTTGTTCCCAATAATCAAAAATAAAATGCTTGATCAACGATTTACCAGCCCAAAAGATGCAGTTGAAGCATACAAATCATATATTTCTGCTATAACAACTTCTGAATGGCATAACTCTTTTGAAAATGGGTTTTTTAGGATGAAAAATGTATTGATGCTAAAGGCAAATTTTTTAAAAGCAATAAAACGATTTATTTCCATACTAAAATATATTATGTATTATTTTTAAAAGATTTAAATATTAGCTAACATATATACAATTTGAATATTATCATTTAAATTTCATTTAAATATTTACAATAGATATATTTAGAATTATATAATGATATATGACTGTGTTTAAAAAAGTTCATTGAAACAGTGATTTTAAATATTTTACATTTAACAAAGATTTTCGGCTAGCTTTTGCTACTTCTTTAAATAGAGGTTTGACTATTCTTTTTTACACTGTGTCAAAAGAATATTCTTTTGCTATTTCCTTATCCAATGATATTTAAAATTTAAAAGTTTAATATAACACCCACTCTCTCAAGTACTAAGTATGCTTTTTACTTGTTCATATGTTTTGTATCTTTGAAAATTGATATATATTGTATAGACATTAATAATGCACTTAAGTGTGTTAGATAATTTATTATTTTCTCTCCCTACTGGTATTGCTGATATTTTATTTAATCCCATATTTATTATCAACATAAAAATAATGTAAGCCCAGATAATGATTAAGGTTGATCATCTGTTTAAGAGAGGTTTAATTGATATGAACTTTACAGAAGTAAAAAGGAGAAAGTCATTTCTAGTTAACAAGTATTTCATATTGTTAAAACCATGACTGTACATTATTAAAAGAAAAATGAATTTGAAAAAGTTTCATTTTTTCTTTAACTTTAAAAAGGGGTTAATATGGTAAAGTGGAATTTAATGTGAGTGCTACTAAGGCTGCAAATTCCTATTTATGTTTACCGACCATAATTAGGGTCATACAAAAATGTACATTGATCTTCTTGACTTCTTTGAAGCCTTCCATATCTAGAAAAATTGTAGTCATTTAAATAATGACTTGTCCATTTTAGTCCGAGGTCTGATGGAGTGCCCTTTAAATTTTTCCACATTTTTCATTCTATTTATTAACATTGGGGGCTATGTGTTGTTTTACCTATTTTTCGTCTGGTTGGGTCTCATCTTTTCTTGTTCGAGCTTGATTTGTCTTGTCGGGATATCCCTGTTGTGTTTTGGCACATGCCAAGCTTATGTGCTACTTCTCATTTCAGATTGGCTGGACAGGCCATCATTCTGCTTTCTGATTGGCTCTCTCAAATAAGTTCTAAATCCAGGTCTTGGGTATATAATCCCCTCTGCTTCTTCTATTTGCACCCATTTCCTTTTAGGATATTGTATTTATTGGTTCTCTTGCACTGATGAAGGGGATCCAGCATATCCTCGAAACAGCTGTATGCTGCATTATTTTGTTAATTGTGCTTGTATATGTTGATTAAGTTTCTGATTTTTACTGACCACTGGCTTCTAAGCTACAAAAAGTTGGTGGCCATGCTTATACATTGATGCTTATGGTTTGTGTTAAAGAATTCAAGTCACATAAATGCTCTACTAAAAATTGTAGTAAAATATTTTACATTAATAAAAGGTAACAAGTTATTATTTTATCAACCCGTAAATCACATTTAGACTTTCACAAGATGTAATAGGTTTTGAGAGAAAAAAGATATCCACATAACAAAGTAAACAAACTAGAATTTTTAATAATACTAGAACAATCTAGAATTAAAAATGTATTAGGCAATTACCTTGTATTCGTTTGCATCCTAATTACATCCAAACATTCGAAGTGGGTAATAAATATGAATGATGCTTATTTTACATGAAAAGTTAATTACATGTATACTGGGCTGATACTGGACTGTATTGTTTAAAAAATCAACCAAATGCTTAAAAAATAGATAGCTAGGATTCTTTTGGCTTTTAAAGAAATGCTTTTGGCTTACAAAAAATATAAAGCAAATACCTGGTAACTTTTATCAGGAAGAGAGAAGTATTTAAAAATATTGATGTGCTCAATTGCATTGCAAAATGTTTTCTTTTATTTAAGTATATAATTATAAACCATGACTCTAAACCAAACCACAAATGTAAACCATAACTTCTGTCCAGATTTAGAGGAAATTGCCTTCAAAAGTAATAGGACATGACAGGTAAAACAAATTCTGTGTATGATAAACATTTTTACTTTAGCATTTGCTTTCTATTTTCAGTAAAAATAAAAATTTACTTTAAATTTCCTATCGCAGCCCATACATAGACAGAGTTGAATCTTCTTTTATTTTGAAAAGTTTTGAGCAAGCAAGATGATGCCTATATTCTAAAATTTAAAAAATACAATTTTACACAATGTAGGAAATCTTTTTGAAATCTTTTCGTATGGAGAAAGTTAAAAAAAAAAGAAAATTATAAACTTCATCCTGATCAGGTGAAAACCTAAAATACTGGACCATTGAGATCTGCTACTTAGTTAGGTGAATTGAGATTGGCTTAAACATACAATTTACAGATTTTTATAAACTATTAATAAAAGGTTAAAATGTCATGAAATACATATTCAAGAATAAGATTTTTTTTATTACTAATGTATTTTTATCATTTCTAACTTCCCTATAAGCATGTTTGAAAAATTGTGAAAGATATATTGACATTATTTTAAAAGTTGAAAAAGGGTAATTATCAACAGCGTTGACAAATCATCTACAGTTTTCAACCATTTTGGTATTTCAAGTACTTGAATCTAAGTTGATGAGTAGCATTTTTATTAGTAAAAGAAGCTGAACATCAAGCAATTTAAGTCATAGAATATTCATCAGATCTGCTCGAACATCTGTTTGAAAAAGTTGAAGATTGTTAAAAGGGGGGACTTATACGATGAATCTAAAAAAAAAAAAAAAAATTTTAACGTTTTTTTTCTTGTGAGGCAATCCATTCTAAAATGATGCGGTAATAATTAAGCAGTCGTATGCTCCAAATTTCTCTGCACTTCAAAACACTCCTGTGAGTCACGGTCCTCCCGATGCTCCCAACTATCAGCGTATCTCGCCATAAAAAAAATATACATACAACTCACTTGTTTTCTTTTGATGTTTATCTCTCGCTTCTCCGATTATGGCCAATCGTCTTCGATAAAAAATTGCTCTTTTCAGAGCTACACACTTCGTAACATGGATTGTTTACTATAATGCAGGATTTGAAGTTGAAAATATTTTTTTTTTTTTGTTTCGTATTTTGAAGAAAGTATTTAATAGCAACTTTATTTTACATCAATTCGAGGTTAACAAAAAAATCGGCTTAAATAACTGGTGGAAGCTAGATATTGTTTTGATTGTGCGGGGGATCAAGGACACTTGGGACAGGAATGCGATACCTGTGGAAATAGTCATGAAATCGTTCAAGAAATGTTGATTTAGTAATGAATTTTGCTTTAGTAATTGATGGCATAAAAGATTATGGGGTTTTTATAAATGACGAAGAAAGCAATTTTTATGACATGGGCATAGATGGGATTGCTGATATTTACATGATGCGTCAATAGTTTTTAAACAGTTAGACAAGTTTAACTTGGACTATATTAGGCCTGTGACACACGAGCATCGTCTCTGTTTTGAGGATGCTGCATGCTGTGGGTAAAAGAATACCTGAAGCTTGTCACACGAGAATGAGCGCCCCCAAAACGAACAGAAGACAACGCTCATATGTCATAAGCCTACTTGCTTGAAATCAGACTTTAAAGGGCTCCGATGAAGCTTTTATTATGGAAATTAATTATATATATATATATATATTATTTTTTTCAAGTGTTTTTAAAAAAAATTGAAATAATTATTGAAAAAAATAATTATAGAATAGTTATTATAGAATAATTTATTGAAAAAAAAATGTTCAATAAATTATATTGAAATTTTTTTTTTCTCTTTTTGGGATCGACTTATATGTGAATTTTGATTTTTTCCGATTTTTTTCTCTGAAAGTAGGGGAGTCAACTTGTACACGAAGTTGATTTATACGTAGTATAAGGTATATGTTTTGATCCTATAATAACTTAACAGTGCTATAAACATTTTGATCATAAAATATTCATTTGAAAGTTAAAGTTTCCTAAAATGAACATTAAATTGTGAATAAACAAAGATTGTGGGTGTAGACGTAGTTTTGTTGGTTAAATTTATATGAATTTATTTTTCTTTACAAAATCTTATTCACATGCAAAGGGGATTTCTAGACATTATGAGATAAAAGTAGATTAGAGTCCATAGCTTCAGTCCAAGTAAGTACATAAAAAATAAATTATAATAATTAGTCTCCCTTACAAAAGAAAATTATAAAATGCATATTTTTTTTATTTAAGAAATGCTTTTAAGTAGGGCAATCATATTTTTCATTAAAGTGCTTCATTAAGTTTACTAAAAATTTCGGTTTATTTTAAGTTTAATGCTAAAAATACATGAATTTATACATAACCTGTTGATAGAATTCATTTATAAAGTTGAATATCAACACCACAGTATATAATAATATGGTATATATTTTATTTAAATATGTTATGATATTTAATTCTATATGTATGTAGCATAGTTAACTGTTCTCCTATACCCACAGTTTGCTCCATATATTGATGTTCTGCAATGCAGTGAATCAAACCTATTTACTAGGAAAAGAATGGTTTACTAAGAAAAGCTAGGATACCACCTGTACCACAGAGCATGTTAAATAATTTAAATGCTGAAATTTATTTATGGTATTCTTTTATTTTTGTTTCTTTTTTTTTTATCTTATATAATATTTGTATTAACTACTCTAATTATTTATTTTATCATTTCAATTTTTTCCCTCTTTGTGTTTGTTATAAATTTGGAATCCTATTTTTAATATTGTTTTGTACTTTCATTAACTTAGTATTACAAATATTACTAAAGTATCTGCTTACTGTTGAATCCTACTAGGATTGCAATTTTATTATATTTATCAGGAAAAGGAGTGAGAGGGGAATAAAAGTATTTCAAAACTTGTGGATAAACATGGGGATGCTCAAATGTTTAAATATGCATATTTGCCTTGAATTGTTATTTCTCTAACATTCTTCTGTGCAGTAGCATGATATGGCCTAAATAAGTGTCCTTAGCTTACAGATGCAGTATACTCCGTTTGCAAGCACCTGTTATTAATAAGCTCTTTCTCAATGTGTACATAGGATGCTCATTGCACTTCCATCCAGGTTCCAAAACTCTGCGAACATGATACACACTAAACAAGCATCTTTGGTGCACTGTGGTAGCATTTTATTCATTTCATGCAAATAACTTTAGTCAGTAGTCGCAGGAGTTGGTAATGTAAGCAAAAGTCACTAACAAATTATGCATGTTTGCAATCTGTACAGTCATGTCGCTGGCTTGATACACCTTAATTCAGTGAATTTGTCTCTGCGCTTTAGTTAGTGCACAGCATTTGTTAACAAGCAGGTGCACTCAGTCCACTTATGTAATCCATATATACCCATGTAGTGGAATTAAAAATTGAATATTAATTGGAGCAACAGTGGTTAAGCTAGATCAAAAAGCAGATGAAAAAATAGAGTATCCTGTATGACCCCCTCCCCCAATCATAAATTAACTCCTTAGAATGGATGGTGTGATACACCATTTATTAGTGTCTTTCACTGGCTGCTTAGTCGATGCATTGGCTGCTCAATCCACTTATACAATCTGTGTACATCCTCAAGGCAGGCATGATGTTGGAGTTTATAAAAAAATAGGGAAAAAACAGCATAAAAAAACTTTTAACAAAATGTTAAATAAAAGCAGGCAGGGTTGTTTGATTTAAATCGGCTTGATTTAAATCATGATTTAAATCACTTGATTTTTTTTAAAAAATCATTGATTAAAATCATTTTTTAATTTTGTCATTTCTTGAAGGTTTTTTTTTGTATTTTTATGCTAAAATAACCTGGAACAGAATAAATGTTTAAAATAATAAAATTCCACATCAAGACATCTTTAGAGTATATAAAAAAAAAACTAAAATCCTTTCCTTAACTCTCGGTCAGTGGAGATAACACTATTCATTGCGGGGAGTATAAAATCAAGTAACAATGACAACTGACCAGTGTTGCCAACCTATTTTCTAATTTTATAGCTAAAAATCACTCACAATATATCTAGAACTAGCAGCATACCCGTTCTTCGTACGGAGTATATAATAAAAATAAACTTAAAATTTACAATCATGTGCAAATTCCTATAGTATACTAAATGACATGTTTAATCAAAATATTCTGTTAAAATATTTAATACAATGCTCCTAAAAAGACACCTAAGGATCTCTGTTCTCACTATACAAAATTATCTTCACGGGTAGATCTGAAGAATAAAATATCCTGACCTTTTTTGTAAGCAAATTTATAAAAAGTATGGAATTGAATCAATATATGCAAAATAATAGCGTATTGTATGGGACCCGTACTACTTATATACGCGAATATTAGAAGATATAACCTGTATTAGTAGATTACATATATAAATTGAAAATATCAATAAATCCGTAATCTTTAAACCAGTAGGCAGTAATTAATTCCAATATGTGCCCAAATGAAAGTGCTAAAATTATATGGGAAGATAAACCCGTACTACTTATAATGTCATAGATTAGAAGATATGTCCTAGTGTTAGTAAAAGATTATCCGTATTATAATATTTAGTTTGAAAAAATGTTGCCAATATATAACAGATTACTTAATAAATTAAAAATATCAATAATCCCTGTGATCTTCATACCGGAAGGCTTGATTCCATTATATGCCAATATACATGTACTACTTATATTCTCTTACATTAGAAGATATACCCGTGCATTTGTAGAAGATTACTCGTACAACGTACAATATATGAGTTTCAACAATTTTTGCCGCAATAAAACAATGCCATAAGAAATTGAAAATATCAATAATCTCTGAATCAATAATCCCCGAAAACATCAATAATAATAATGTTTAAACATGAAGATCGTAATTGATATTATCCAGTCAAAAATACGATGGCAATGAAATTTATTTTATATACATATCTTCATCATTAAAATCGGAAAAGATTTAATAAAAATCTTCTTCCTCATAAACACATTAAATTTAAATCCGTTGTCAAGCGACATGTTATGATTTGCTTCAAATAAATTGGTGGTCAAAATATCGTCTGAATATCTCTAATGAAGGTTTGGCGACATTTTAAAAAATCGCCAAATTTTTCGTCAAGTAGGACTGTAGAACTGGCAGTCCCACTTGGCGATAAATTGACGAACCATCATCAAAATATTATCCCTTAAAAAAAACACAATTTCGTTTATTGAGGGCAATTTATCAATTTCAAAATATTTTTATGAATTTAATATTTTTATGAATATTTTTATCAATTTGGTGACATTTTAAAAATTCGCTAAATGGGTTACAAAGTAGGGCGGTTGGACTGACAGACAAATACTATCGAAACACCATTTCAGTACTTTTTTTTAACAAAACAAAATGAAATTCATTGATTTACGTCATTTTTATCAATTTGGGGACATTTCAATCAATTTGGCAACTTTTAAGAAATTTGCCAAGTTAGCGATATCCAGCCAAATTCGTAGCTCTAAATTCGCAGATCTGAATAAAATATCGTGATCCAGTTTGTATATACAAAGTGAAAACACTAAAATATTATTAGAAGATATACCCATTCTACTCTTTTTCTGTTTAAACAATTGGATAAATGAATTTATTGGGTAAACAGAACATAAGTTTATTAGCTAAACACAATATATAAACTTAAAACCTCTTTGCTAAAATACATGAAAGTGATGTATGCAGTTCGCAATTAATATAATTAAAAAAAATCAAACCTTTCATTTATAAGATATATTTTAATATCCATTTATTTATTATTCAAATCGAAAAAATAATAATAATCATTAACAAACACATTTAATTCCATTCCTTTGTTGAGCAACATGATATAAGATAGAATCTTCTTCATAAAATGCGAAATTAAATAATCATTTTAATTTCTTTTTTCTTTATACTTCTAATCGTTGAGTAAAAGCTTGTGAAATATAAAACATGGAGGTAGATTTCTCCATTTAAATTCATGTTTCAAACAATTCATGCTTTCACATAGTGACTATTTAATGCAAAAATCCTGCATCAAACTCAAAAATAAAGTTTTAATTCCCTTTGACGTTTTAAACAAACGATTTTTATCCTTTTCGTTTGGATAAGCCACGGGAGTTGGAGAGTGTAACTCCTATAAAAAAAGTTCCGTTTTTCATTAATATCTCGACAACCCCTGGTCTTAGAAACTCGAAAATTGGGCAAAATTTATGGGGGGCTATTTCAAGGCCACCCACAAAATTTCATTAAATTCGGTTCAGCCGTTCTCTCGTGATGATGAGACAAACGAAAGTTTCGTTTTTTACTAATATCTCGAGAACCACTGGTCGTAGAAATTCCAACCATAGACTAAATTTTAAGTGGGGCTATTTCTAGGCTACCCACAAAATTTCATCAAATTCGGTTCAGCCGTTCTCCCGTGATGATGGGACAAACAGACAGACAGACAGACAGATTTTCATTTTTATTTATATAGATTATCTAGATTTTCTGTCAGTTATCTAAAAACATAGCTAGACAATATTTAACATTTTAATTGTTCTTGTGATGATTTATTGGGATCAGTGGTTGCGATACAGTTTTTACATGCATATTTCAAGCTACAAAAATTTAAAATACCTTTTGAAATGTTATTTATATATGCTGTAATAATTTTTACCATAGAAATAAGAAAATTTGGTTCCTTCCTTTTTTTGTGATTTTTGCTGGCGCATACCAATATAGCAAACAATTTTGGGAATAGAATTGACTGGCCCTTAAGCAGTTTAGCAGATTGGGCTCCCCCACCTATCCCTACCCTCACCTATTTTTTAAGGACAAATCACTCTTGGGATCATAGGGCCCCTGGGCATTATCCCCTTTGTCCCTCCCTCTCTTCAATTCCATAGTCCCCAACCTATACAGTACAAAAACTAAGGCTTTTTGGTACTTTTTGCTCTTGATCACAGTAGAAGAAAAAAACTTTGAGGAAATTTGTAGCTCCACCTCTGATAAGAATACAAAACACTTTATTTCCACATTAATGAATCATAATCCTCATCTGTAAAATTGAAGTGCCTGACTGAGAAACGATAAAACTTCATTTGCTGTACATTTTCGATATGTAACCATAGCTTCTATGTCTTTCAAAATTGGGGGGGGCGGGTATAATCATAACATTTCCCATATGCATGTGTCTTAATAATCCTAATTTAAATGTTAATATGGCATTCAGTAACTTTATTTTCATTCTATACTGGAGCTTTGTTTCTACATAACTCATGCTAGTAAAAAACTGTTATGCTCCTTTTGAGACAATTACCAACACCATCTCAATTTTACACAAAAAATATTTGATTTTGATGAAATTTCATAAAATTATCTAGATTTTTTGGCATTATCTAGATTATCATAGCTCTTTATTAATATAAATTCAAATAAAGAACTTAAAACCGCATAATAGTTCCATATAATTAATATAGCCTAGATTTATAAATTGAATAAAATAACCCAATTTAAAAAAAACCTATTTATTTAAAAAGTCTTTGGTTTTTTTTAACTTCTGCATATATTTTTTAATCTTATATTAATATATATTCAATTAATTTTTTTTAAATTATACATTACATTAATATAGTCTAACCTACCTTCTGATCTGAAAAATATAAAAAATTGACTTTGAAAAAGGCTAATATAAATAAAAAAAAATCTGATTTAAATAAAAAAAAATCAGATTTAAAAAAAAAAAATCCAATTTTTTTGATTTTTAAAAAAAAATCATGATGTTTATCCACCCTGAAAGCAGGGGAAATAAATAAAATATAGGTTAAACCTTTAAAATAGTCTTGTGTAGGCATTAACTCTTAAGATAGGCATTTATATCTGTGCTGACTCTTTTAATAAATATTTATATGCACTAAAAAATTTAGATAATGGGCCCCTTAGTTAGACCCTAAAATGGATATATGTCTTACAATCTTGCAATTCTATAGTTAGGAGAAAAATAGGTAAAATCGAGGCTTTGTAGAATGTCATTATGTATGAACCAATCAATTGCAATGAGATTACTTTTAAATATATTTCATGTTTCTAAAATGGAAAGAAAAAAGGATTGCTGCCATCCCCATCAAAAAAGATGTTGTTTGTGCTTTAATTTTGACTTAAATTGGGGTACTCTAGAACAGCATTCCCCAACCTCATTTTCTGCAATAGAAAAAAAGAATTATGTTTCTAAATCAGATTGATTCATTGAGATTGTATATAAGTTATATTTATATAAAACCAAAAACATATTATTTTCTTATTGATATAGACTTTTGTGACCCATGTTTTATTCTCTAAAGTTCTTGCATTACTTTCAAATTGAACAAAAAATATTTTTAATTACAGGAAATCAAAGTTATAACAATTATAATACAGTAGAACCTCATACTAGTTGGAGGTTACAGTACTCTGAATGAATTGAAATAACCTTAAAAGGAGCTTTAAGTGACATTTAAAATTAAATATGGCCTGATGCCCATTAACTCTGCTGGAGCTGGTTTGGATGAAATCTGAAACATGTTGATTTTAAAAATGTCTATTTTTGTTGCGATATTTTTTAGTTTATTTCTTTTATTATAACTTAGATTTTTTTATAGGATTGTTAGGGTCCAGCATAACAAGGCTTTACTGTATTTATTAAATTGAGACATGCAGAAGAAGTTATGAATGGGTGGGTACAGTACAATTGAAAGAGGTGGACAGTTAGAGGGTACAATGGAAAAGAAATATGAACAATCAAAAGCTTCAGTTGAATTAAATAGACTAGCGTTTCCTAAACATTTTCTTTCATGGCCCGGTTATTTTTATATTTCTCTTTCATGATCCACTCAAATTTTTATCGCCCATAGGTAAAATAAAACAGATTTACAGGTTGGATACAGGTGCTTGAAAATTGGAAAAGTATGACCCACCATTGGGGAAATGCTGAAATAGACGATCGGGATATACTTGGATGAATGACAGTTGTAAATCACTGCACTAAAATATAGGTGCTCTAAATTTTATCTTTATTGAGCACATACATTCCATAGATTTTTCATATATGTCATCCATACAACAGATTTGTGTGCAAGTACAGTACTTTCACATGGGCCCCAGGTTGAGAGCATTTGTTGTAGAACCTAATTTGAAGGACTTAATTGATCACTGTAAGAGATAGATCTACACAAGCTGGGACCTAGCAGTCACTTAAAGTTAGGGTGCATTTCTTTTGGAAAATTTCAGGCTAGGCTGATGCTCAATTTTACAAAATGTGTGTCATCTATATGGAGCACATTGCATGAATTATTATAAAACTTTGTCATGTGAAAAAGTTTGACACATTTTTTTTTATGTAACTTGCTATATGCAGAAAACACAGTTTCATGGATTCCTATATATTTATGAAATTTCAGCCACGATATACCTCTAGTCTCAGTCTTCCCCAAAACTGTCTTATTTTCACAGAACCTTTTGCCATTTCTTCTTATTTCTTTTAGCCCATCCTACCCTGATTATTGATTTTGTTATGATAATGTTTTCATATTTTGCCAAAAATGAATTAGGATGGCTAAGGCGTAATGGTTGAAAGGCAGTTGAGGTTTCCCTAAATGGCAAAGTAAAAAGCCCCTGTCAAGAAACAAATTGTCAGCAAGTCACAATCTTAATTCTAAATGGTTTGAAAGTGGAATCAATAGACAGCTCTGAAATAACTAATATTTTTAGATATAAAAAAAACTTTCGATTACTTAAAAATTTGCATGAAAATTTGCATAATAAAATTTGCATTAAAAAAAAATGAACAGTTCTGAGTAAAAAATGTGTGGTATATTAAATGTGTGGTGTCAATGTTTCCTAAATTCTTCTAGGCGTATTATGTAAATTATCATTTTTTATGCAAGTTTTCATTAGAAGAGGGATGACATAAACTTTAGCATGAACCATTTCCAAGATATTGCACATTTTTCTAATAAATTTATGAAAAATATTAAATGAAATAATAAAAGTATTAACTATTATGAATTATGTTAAATTTTCATGCAATATTCTGTGACAGATTTGCTAACATCATTCTTGTGGATCTAGTTTGTTCCATTCATCAGAGAAGATAATTGTGCAATAGATTTATATTTTTACGACCAACAATTCAATAGTCATTGACATATATAAGAAAAACTCTTTTCTTTGTCTGTGTGTAATTCTTGATGATCAATTTGACAAACTTGCTGACTCATTTAGCAAAATATCACCAACTTGATGATATGTTGTCTCAGATTGATGAAAATAGTTAAAATTGCAAAAATGACATTAAATTAACGAAAAGGACATCAAATTGATAAATTAATTATTCAAATATTTTAATATATGATTATTGCAGATGCTATCAATATAGATTATTGTCAATTTAAAGTAGCGCAAAATATAAATTAATTGGGTATTTTGAGATAGTTTTGCATGTTGTCATCTGGGAAAGCACCCGATGTATAATTAAAAATTAAAAACATTGTGCCATGGATATTATACATACTTTTTTTCACTGCAAAAGAAGTAAATGAATTGCATTATATGGGAAAAGCACGGAAAGTAAAGGGGCAGTTGAGTGATGAACTTGCTGTACATAAAAAAAATATTTATAATTTGCTATTTATTTTTAAAAATTATAATATTAAGTCAAAATCATCAAGATTAATAATGTAAGATGAATCAGAAATAAATTATGAATCAACATCGAAACAAAGATGAACTATCGAGTATTTTTGTTTGTTTGCTTGCATTATATTAAAAAGTTTCAATCAAAATTTTGTTCTTTTGCATAGTTTTTATTATTTATATTTGAATTCTATAAACATTATATTCGCCAGTTTAGGTTGCAATTCACCATGACGTTTGATGTCTTTGTTCTTGCAAGTGCTGGTCACATTGTTCATTGATTTCATTGGCTACTCATTGAGTTGTACATTGTTACATGTCTTTTAATCGCTTAACACATTCTCTGGCAGATTCAGTTGCAATTCGCTGTGACATTCAACATCGTTGTTTTTCCAAGCATTGGTCACGTTGTTCACTGAACTGATTTCGTCAGCTAGTCGTTGAGTCATACATTGTCGCTTGTCTTGCAGTCACAACATTACACATCTTGTAAAAGTTGGAGATCCTTTCCATGCCTCTCATCTTAGTTGCTCGGATTGGACTTGTAGATATTGTAGGCTTATCTTTTTCAACCAAAGAAAGGTCTTCAAAATGGAAATCTGATCAGTCTTGTTCCAGCAGTGTCATGTTTTCCTTATTAAAGTTGAAATTTGGACATTTCCTGGGGCGTCCACGAGGCATCTTTATGCCTATTTTTAAGCTAAAATTTTACAAATATTTACAAGAATATGCCATTTTAATTCAAAACATAAACATTACATCCATTTTACCAAAACTTACAATGTTTCTTAGAAGAAATAGTTATTGTATGCATTTAACAAATGGTTTTGTTGCCTTTTGTGTTTTAGCATTTTGTTTTATTTATTTATTTATTTTTTCTATTAGCAAGCTGCCAAAAATCAAGCCAAATCATTTGATGATCAACAAAATCCACGTAAGAACTTTGTGTCAGAGAGAGTATCTCGTTATGAGGCGGAGCAGAAGCTGAAAGCCATCCAGACAAAACAGGAACAGGTTAAGAAGAGAAGGATGGAAATCATCCAAAAGAGAGATGATATCCTGAAGAGAAGTGCGTGGGTGTCCATTTAGTGTTACTTCATTAATCCTAATTAGGGATGGTAATCTCAAAATTCTGGGATTGCAAATGCCAAAATCTCGGAATTTCAGGATTTGTCTTGGTTACTTTACTTTATAAAATAGTACTTTTTCAGTTCTGAAATTATGTTATCATTATTATAGAGAGTATTGTCATAAATTTAATGAAGTGAAACTTCATCAGAGTAGTCATTAAATTTTCAAAAGTTGGTCGGTATTAAATAGTATGAGTCATTCCACGTCAAATCAACAGCCCACCCCTTTCAGATTTCGATAAAATTGTCTTTCTGTTAGTATCGATGACATATTTTTTAGCGATACTTTTTGAACTAGGGCTCTTTTAAAAACTGAAAGAAGGCTTGATGACTTTGTACTCGATTGCAAACAAGTTGGATTCTAAATGAGATAAAGGAAAACACTTTAGCTGTATTGAATGCTTATTTTACATGATATCTCTCCATATTAAAAGATAGTAGCTGATACTGCCGCCGCTACTGTTTGACAAATTTCTCGTTTCTGGAGATTCTTTGCTTCGTGCCGCAAAAACTATTGCATATAAAAATATGAAATTGGGTACACCTGTAGAAAAGCTTTGGGGAATATGCTGAAATAAACCGTTTTTTGATATATATTGTAGCTTAAGAAATATTTAATGTCAAAGTTAAAGACAAAATATTTGAGTTGTGAGTTCACGTCCTGGATAGACTAACAATAGCAAGACCACGAATTTTTGCAGACAGGTACCTACATGGGTGAATTTTTGCAGGACGGAGCCCTTTCTTTTAATTTTGATGTAGTTTTTAAGATATTTCACTTTTTATGCACTTCTGGAGTGAACTTTTTATTTCGTATCGGCAAGTCCAACGATTTCTCTGTCTCATATCATAAGAACTATAGCATACAAAAATATGAAATTGGGTACATTTATAAAGAAATAATAGGGTAACACGATGAAATAAACCGTTTATCGATTTAAACTTTCGTTTTGCATGAAATAGCTCATCAAGGAATTCAGTTTTTGGATTCCTTGGGCTAAAAGAAATCCCTGCTTTTCCCTCCTGCGGAAAATAGGCAGGGATAGAAAAGAGATTTTTGAAAGTAGACTTTTATTTTAGACTTAAAGGTAGATATGAAGCAAGCTCTGGGAGTGCAGTGAGTAGGAGGCAAAGCCTCCCAAAGGGGGTTGTGTGAGCAGGGGGCAGAACCCCCTAGTGTAATATATTAAGGCAATGTAAATTTAATATTTCAGGATCATTTAAGGTTTACTTTGGCCTTGGATATTCAAAAAACTGTAAAGTGAAAATAATATATATTCGAAATTCATTAATCTTCTGTGTGTTTTGTAAATTTCACCATGGACCTGAAATGTCGTCATACAAAAATATGTAATTTTGTATGTTGTAGTTAGTCACAGAACTTGTTAAATTACAAGTCAAATTGACTTCTGAAACTTAATAGTATGATCCAAATTTTCAAATTTGTAAGTCATTTTTTGCTACTTTGTAGCATTTGTAATTTAAAAATGGTAAAAAGAAAAAAGCTGATGTCTCTCCCATACACACATTTATACTGAAAACAAGAGTGTAATAAATTTAAATTAATGAATCAATTTTAACTTCTATTAAAATTTCTGTACTACTATTGTTTTCTTTAACTATTTGCGGATGGTAGATGCATCTGCTTGTCGACTGTGAAACTGCATTCAAGGATGACAGCCATGCATCAGTGTCCAGGGGAAATTTACCCTAAAGGACGACTGACTCCAATGTGCATTTTCATATGGAACATTTTCATTTGAATTTATTTGAATACTAGATGGCTCTTAATGTCCATTCTAATATTTAAAACATATTTTGCTAATATTTGGCCCTGGTATAGGGAGGGTCCCTATGAATCATCACTACATCTAGAGCATTAAAATGTGGTTTTGTAATATAAACAGATAGTTTCTCGCAAACTCTGCTATGCTGTAATTGAGTATGTGTTCTCATTTTGATTTTAGTTGAATGATTATGTTGGTGAATTATTGGAATATAAGAAAGTATTTTCTTTCAAGTTTGAGTTTTAGAGGAAGGTGTGGTAGTGAAGCTTTTACGTGTAGAAGAATATACTAGCATGGTAATCAAGCAGGATAGTTATGAAAGTAAAGCAGATAGTGAAGATTCATAGATATTTGGTATTTTTGATGAGCGTATGGACAGGTTTTATGAATGCAAAGATTGCAATGTTGGTCTGTGTTTAGAAATATATTATACGTAAAAGGCATATTAATTAATAGCAACGCTATTTTCTTCTTCAAAATTGTACATAATCTCTATTAGCTGTATAAAGTTTCGAGTACAATCATTTGGATATTTTTCCTGTGTAACAAATGACAATTTTAATCAAGTTAATTATTTTTAATCATTTAAAATTTTAATATTTAAATGAAAGATAATTTGCTTGTAACGTATACGTCTAATGGAAAATAAGCATTTCCTTTATTCTTGAAAAAAAGTTGCATTCTGTGTTAAATGGTGATTTTTGGTGAATTTTTTTCCATAGTTAGGCTTAGAGCAAAAAATGCACTGTCCTTTGGGTTCATTTCAGAAGCAAAATGCTCTGTCCTTTGGGTCACAGCAGTTCCAGAAAGCCGCCATCCGCAAAGAGTTAAACACAAGTATAAAATATTGAAAACTCATGTAAAAGAAAAGAATCAAAATAAATAACATGGGAGAATTTTGTGAGCCATATTTGACTCACAGTTTTTAAATAGCGAGTCAGTTGAGTTTAAAAAGTACTGATTGGCTCGACAATTGCCAGTAAATCCAAGCTCCGAGTCATCTTCAAGGCTCACAAGGAAATCTTAAAATTCAGTATATTCTTCAATCGATTTCAGTTTTTAATAAAATTCAATTATGTATATTCTAATTTAAAGATTTAAGAACATTATTTTAGGTTTTGCAAAACAATATTTAAAAGGCTGAATTTTTTATAAAAAGAAATAAAACAAACATGATGTATTGTTTTTGGGCCTTGCAAATTTTGACCTTAAATTTCAAACAGGAATACAATATGAGAACAAAAATCTGATGTGGGCAGCACATGGCTTTCCCTACATTATACAAGACTTCTTTCATTCATAGTTAAATAATGATGCACAAGATCCGCAACACTGTGTTGAATTGTACTTTTCTTAATGCAACATGTTAAACTATTTCAATGTATCAAATTAACTTATAGTTCATGCACATTTTACATGCATTCATGTCCATATATTAAATAATTTTAATTATTAGAAACTAATATTTTATTATATAAAATCAATGATTTGAGTTTCAATCAATAGATTTCTAAAATTGAAAATCCAGTTTTTATTAGTATAATATATCAATAATGTAATTATTTAACTTTTCATTATTTAATTTGGAAAGGCGAATATTGATAACCATATAATTATCATTTTTAAAGTCTCATGTCCTTAACTAAATACCACATATTGCCATTGAATTAGCTTCACATTAGTCCAAACAAAATGACTTATTCATACTTACGTGCAAGATTCTCATCACAATGCAACTGACATTTAATTAATATCCTGTGAAATAGATGACTATTGGCAAATCCTTTGGCTTTTAAAGTACAAAATGAAAACTACTACAAAAAGTATCTTCTCTCATGAATGTAGCTAATCCACAAGAATGAGGTTAATCGATTTGTCAATTATATTACATATGGAAAATGAATCTATGTGACAATGCATACTATTTTAAAAGTTTTCACCTTCAGCCCATGGAATAAAAACTGCATTTCTTTTCAAAGTTTTTTATTAAAACTCAACAAGCGCTCTCTCACTCTAAAGACACTTACATCTCACACAGTGCTATGAGCATCTTGCATCTCACACAGTGCTCTGCTTTTCAAGCCAAAAGCAAAACTCAAGCATGCATGTAACATGCTCTAAACTTTGATAACTTTTTTAATGGAAAACTCTTCACACACTTGACTCAAGAATTCCCTCCTCACTTTTCCCTCCAAAAGGGAGGAGTGAATTCTTGACTTCCCTCACTTTTCTCTCCACTAACCCACAGAGTTGCTGAGGAGCGCAAAACATTGCCCTTTCTGGTGATGCAATCCTTATATATTTCCTTAGTCCTTCCTTAATCCCTTTCCTCTTTCCTTAATTCTTATATGGACCTTAGTAAAAAGAAGTATGATTTTCATAAAGATCTTTCATCATTATCGAATTTGGGACAAATGGGTCAACACACACAGCTGTTGGTGGTAACTTATTTTTGTATAAAGTTTGATTCTTCAGTCGATGACTGAATTGATTCAGATTTGTCTTCATTTTGATTTTGACTTGGAGTTCACAAGATGGTTTGCAGTAGATTTGACAGCAGATTCACCTTAAAACTAAATATTCATATGCAGGGGCCGATTATTACATGGTAAAATTATTATGATAAAAGTAACCATTACCTTATTCTTAAAAGAAGTACTGTACCTGATAGACACATTTGAAATTCAGAGCAGGTGTCTTAATCTTACACATACACTAGCAATGTTTCAGTGAACCAAAGGAAACATTAGCCCAAAAAGCTACTATCTACAAGTATATCACTAGCAAGTGACATGATTGTACTTACTAGTGCGCCGAATCTATCAAAACTCATAACACATGAACAAATTCTCTTCCCGGCCTTCCAAACAGTTACCTTACATCTTTCTGGTAGGTCGGACGGTCTGGGTCTCAACAACAACAACATGAAAAAACTCCCAGCAGTGGTACACACCAAACCAAGTATTTTTCATCATAGTTTACTGGGTCGGAAATAAAACATAAAGGCGTTACAGGGCACTTATTCGTTGGGAAGCAGCTGTTCCTCAAACTTAAAAGTGTCATTTTGGTTGTTATTTTCTGGCTGCAAAAGAAAACCATGTATGCAAATTTCATCTGGGGAAAAAGGAGAATCTTTATGCAAATTTCTGTAACACCGAATGTATGGTCTTATCAGTTTGCAGCAGTTATTCGCATCTCCAACTTTTGCATGGAGCCCCATGATAGCTCAATCTGTTGTGCTTGACTTCCTTCTGTGGGGATATCTCAAGAGTCTTGTCTATGACACTGCTGTTGAATCTGAAGAGGATTCGTTGCCAGAATTTCAGCCCTTGCTGCCGAAGTGCATGATATGCCTGGTCTGTTTGAGATAGTTCGTCAATCCCTCCAACGCCACTGTGAGACGTGCATTCAGGTGGACGGTCCCTCTTTTGAGCCATTACTATAATTATTGTTTATTAAATGTCAATTTATAACTTCTAAGTCATCCTTGTGTTTTTGCCTCACCTCATTGACTTCACCATTAAGTGCCCACTGACGCCTTTACGTTTTATTTCCGCCCCTGTAAACTGACGAAAAATACTTGGTTTGGAATGTACTACCAGGTAAAGGTCGAGATTAGTGGTCGCCACATCGCCAGTGGCGACTATGGAATTATTCTTGGCGACCGTAAAATGTAATGTCTATCACCAAAAATGGCAACCTGCAAAATTTACATGTTTCTGTACCAAAACGTCAAACGTCTAATCTATTTCACGTTTCACAAACACCTGCACGTATTAGTCTAATCCCTCTGAGCCAAATTAGACAGTTGGTAAACAGGACCGGTATCATAAAGGGTTTTTCATTGTCTCCCTCCCCCTCTCGGGTGAATATTCTGTAGAAATCCCATTTATGTCTCCCCAAACCAGTGGTTAAAATTCCCACTCGCCCTTTAGCGATTTAACTTAAACAAGTGATTAACGAAACTGTGATCGGCCTAACTGCAATAGTCTGAAATGATTCTTTTCCTAAACAATCCCTCTGGGAAGCGAGAAAAATCTGTCAAAAATCACAATACTGCTACAGCTGTTAATTTATTGCACTTGCAGCCGAGAATGAGTGCAATCCACATTCCTATCTCCTTCCTCCCTGTGATCATGGATATGTTTACTTTTGAGGTATGCGAGCCTGGGCGCAGTACTTTTTATCAATTGACCTCAATAGCGCCTTACCGAAATTCGGAGTGCCCCCACTTTTACATACTGTACTAATAGGGCTTTCATCATTTTTACACCTGCCTTAAATTTTAAACGGTTTCCGAAAGTGGATGCGCAAACAGAATTAAAATCGTGCATTAAAATAAAAATGGTGCACAAAAAATACCCTGCTATTTTTAGCTTGTAATTTATTTGTTAAATATTCATAACGTATTTTGCATCATGATAAATTAAAAAAAATAATCTATGTGCAATAGTTTCAGGTATACTCTGTAGATAGGGATGCCAGGCGCTATTAAAGGGCGTCAACCTTGGGGATGCTTTTTGGAGCTAAATTGCCGATATTGCGACGTTATGTATTGCTCTATTTTAACTTACATATATATGTACGGTTCATTAACGATCATACAGTAAATATCTATGACGATGGCAAAAATAGCGCGTTTGGAGGCTTCTATGCTGCCTAGATATAATCGCAAAACTGTTTGTATTCTTAAACTGTTTACCGCTTAGTTGTGTTTTCAGTAGTGCCAACGGTAAACAATTATTATCAATTCAAAGTTAAATCAGCTCGATTTTCACCTTATCCACGGCCAAAGTTGGTTCATGCCCTATCCCGTTGATTGACAAATTCGAGTAAAGCAATGAAATGGCCTATGTTTTTAGCGATACAAACTGATATTTTTAAATTCAGAAACATCAAAATATTAAATAAAATCCAATTTTTTCAAAAGGATAAAGAATTTACTTGTTATAAAATAAACACATTGGGGAAATTTTACTATAAAAATGGTTGCTAAGTTTATAATGTCCCATAATATAACAGGAAAAATGACCGAAATATCGGGATCACAATGATTTTAAAGTTACAGACTAAGTGATCAAAAGGTAGAAACAAGAATATAGATTATTTAAAAATTGCCGAAATTCACTGGTAAAATCCCATAAATTAAATAAACAAGTGAGTGGTTGTCTTTCTTAATAAAGAAGGCATAAATAGTAATAGTAAATGCTTCATCAGCTGTGAAAAAAAAGATCAAAATAAGAGAATTTAAAAACTTAAGAAACAGGCATATTCAGAAATAATCTATAATTTTGGCAAAAAATTAAAGCTGAAAAAATGTTGAATAAGTAAAGTGTTATGGGAAAAAAGGAATTTAAAATTGACTCCAAAAGTATTTGAATGCTTCATGGTAAATGAATTTTTTTAGATGACTTGGGAAACAATTATAAAACACTGAAAAATAATAATAAAAAAAACTTTGGTAAGATTTAAAACAAGGTTAAAAAATGAGTGACAAAAAATGTTTAAAATATTTAGAAAATGATAAGTGAAAGATCAAAATTTTGAAAACTTTTAAGAAATGGAAAAGATGGGGATACTGGTAGTGACTTGCAGAAAACTTAGATTTAGAAAAAACACCTAAAATAAGTTTTGAAAATGTATTCAGTGTCAAAAATGAGAAGTTAGTAATACATTCATGTTAACAATATTACTCATGAAAAAATAAAAATATATTTGTAAATTTGTGTTATCAGAAAAATTAAGTTTTGTGTTTTGCCAATCTCTTAAATTGCCCCTAATTTTTACCCCACCTCCTTGCCAAATAATAGATCTTACAAAAGTAGATCTCTTGGGAAAAGTTTCCTTGTTAACAGACATAGTAGTGTCTTGCACCTAACTGAAGTACTCAGCTCAAGGTATGGAGAGAAGGATCGGTTGTGTGACTTATGTCTACCATATAATAAACCTATAAATAAGTATGGGTAATATATCTGTAAATTTTTTAATTATTATATAAAATATTTAAACACATTTTTGGCATAACATCCAACAAGTTGAAAAAGAAAAAACATCCCACATTTTTCAGTTGTCAACAATTGGCTTCATCATGAACCTACCAGCCAATGACTGACTGCTATGAGCCCAGGCATTGTTTACAATTCCTTCCCTTTAATCAATGTTCTTTATTGTTTCCTATCAATCAGAAGTGTATTAGCACTTGCATGACACATGAATATTTATTTGAAGCAGGATTGTTAAGTATCATTCTCAACAAGATTAGGAAATAACTTAGGAAATAACCATCATGAATGGCTTATAAATATCCCCCCTCCCCCCATATTATAAAAATTTATGTTTGTGTATATAAAATGATGCATAAGTAATTAAGTATTTCTATTTACTTTTCTGATCTTAAGTAAGCAGCCTAAATTATGAGGATTCTAACTATTGTCTTCAATTTGTGCAGTTAGAAAAATAAATTTATAAAGAATGTATTTTAAAGTAAGAGCTATGTAATTATAAAATTTTCTGTATATTTGCAATTTTGTTTTATTAATTATTTATATGCTTTGAATTTAAGTTTTGAAATAGATAAATTATCTGTATCTTTTCTACATTTTACATGTGGGCCACATTATGCAATGCATTCTTTAGCTAACATTTATAATTGTGCCCTCTCTCGTATGTAATGTGCCTCTTTTCTAAAGTTAAAGTTAGCACCCTGCCCTTTTGAAATCATAGAATGAACCCTGTAGATATATATATATAATATGAAAATACCGTGAAATATAATATTATAAAATCATCAGAATTCACACTTAAAAGGCGCTAAGCTGCAATCACAACTCCCCCCCCCCCCCCCCCCCCCCCGCCATCTTTTGGTATATTGTTTCCATCCATACCTCTTTTCTTTTTAAAAATATATATATATATATATATATATATATATATATATATATATATATGAATGATACAGAAATTTTAAGCCTTGACACACTTCATGCCCAAGGCTTTTCAAAGTATAACATTTCAATATAAAATCAAAAGTAAAAACTACAATAAAATTTATAATATGAAAAGCAGTAAAAATATAAATATTTACAAACCTGAGAACTGTAAATGTTTCCTATCCAAGTTTATATTCTTAAATTGATCCAATAACACTGGCAGTTAAAAAGGGCTTAGCCTCACTTGTGATTGGTATATCCTCATCCCAGTACCAATGACAAGGGGTAAGTAAGAGTATATATATATATATATATATATATATATATATAATAATAGAAGTTTGAAAATCCAATGAACGAAAAGTAAGAAGATGTAACACGATAAACCTAACTTTTTTAAAAACACCCACAGAATAAAATATAATACAGCAGATCATCAATCAAATGGATAAAAAATACAAAACACAAGCTATCAAGTTACAGAAAATCAACCAAATTAAAAGGTATGGAAACAAAAAAAGAAAAACTTAAGCTAAATTCGACTATCTAACAGGCTTACAAAACAAAAGTAAAAATCAACTAATCCTCAAGCAAATGGGAAAAAAAAAAAATATATCGAATCAACAAGTTAATGAAAAATATAAAGGTATGGAATCGAAATAAGTATAACAAACGAAATCAAGCACAAACGCATTACACGTGGGCGAGGCTCTAAGCCTAAATCATGAATTGTTAACCTCTACAAAAATCTAATCATGTCCAAGTTTTTTGTAGAAGCAAACACAAAAATGTATGTTTCTGAAGAAATAGATAGATTAAATCTATAAACTATTTCTACTTGGACGACATACATAAAGAAGGAATAAAAAAGAAAAAATGAATACCTGGAAAAAGCACAGCGTATGTACAATCGATTCAATACTGGGTACACTGATAGAAGAGACCAGTGTTGCCATTCGTAAAGAAAAAAATAAAAAACCATTTACTGTTGCCATTCATAAGAATTGAAAAACTGTGAAGCGAAATGTTAAGAAAAAGTATTAATATACAAAAAGAGCTACTAAAAAGAGGGGCAAATAATAGTAATGCTGAAGTGGGAAGTGAAAAAAAAAGAGAGAATGGAGATGTCTGGCTAATATAAGATACTATGAATAGAATTATATGATACTATGAAAAGAATTATAAAAATCCAGCTATTTTAAATTTTTTAACAATACTATTTACTAAATAAGAGGGATATTTATATAAATTACTAGTAATTTTGAGATTTTTGATATGCATAGCATGAAATTTTTTATCAGATAATCTATAAATTCTAAAAAGCTGATTGAGTATAATATTTCTAAACAATTGAATCGAGTTACAGGAATTAAAAGGTAAGATTTTATTAATATTAAAATTATAAAAGTCTTTTTTATCATATAAATTTGTAACAATTCTATTAGAAGGATCAATAAAAAGATTTAAATCCAAAAAATTAACATTTTTACTAATAGTAGCTTCATTAGGAATTAATTCCAAATTGTCTGGATAGTAATCTATATCTATGAGATAATTTTCTGTATGTACTAAGCAAATCAGATCATCAACATATCTGTAAAAAGTATAATCTATTGAAATAAATGACTTTTCATAATGATAAAGGTATAAATTAGCTAGCATACTGCTACTGCAGCCACCCTGTGGAACTCCTGAGACTTGTAAGTATAATTTATTTCCTTGAAAAATATAATTATTGAAAATAACAAAGTGAAGAAGTTTAGGAAAATTTATAAATTTAATTTGATTTGAAAGAGGTGTAATATAAGCATTATATAGAGCTAAAATAACATCATATAGATCAGATATCTTAATATTATTAAAAAGATCTTTAAAATCAAAAGTTTGAAATCCTATTATTTTTCTAAAAGATGTTAATTTATTCTTTAATTCTTTACTATTATTTAGAATATGGTAATTATTGCTAGTCTGGCTTAAACTATTATTTATTAGATTTAAAGAATTTAGTAATAATTTACTCGCAGTAGTAGAGTAAGTATTATGGCCACTAGTAACTGTTCTAAATTTAATAGGATTTTTATGAAATTTTGGAATAAGCACTATATAAGGAAATTTAAGATATTTATATTTAATATTTAAATCACTATACATATTGATAATTTTCAATTTAATACTATTGATGGAATGTAAATCAGGTTTAAAAAGACTATTATTTTTTAAATAATCTAACAGAAATTGAATATAAAATTTTTTACAGATAATAGCATAATTATTAGAGGCTTTATCAACATAGGTGATAACAAAGGATCTTTGTAAATCATTAATGGAATGTTTAATATTATCAATATTATATAAAGATCTAGACAATTTAATATCTCTAATAGCATTTTTAATTGATTCTAATATAGTAAATTTCCACATATTAAATGCCTCTAATGGCAGAGCGTATTTACAAGCTAATTTATATATATATTTATCAAGATCTAGATTAATTGATTTTAAAACTTTAAAAGAATTATTACAAGAAGGTATCCTAAATTTAGTGCCAAATGACATAATGGTTCTTAACACATTGTCACTAACAATGTCTAAATCTCCTGTAACTATATGCCCCAAGTCTGTATTTAGAAATTTAGCAAATTTATTTAATTTACAAATACATTCACTATCTACAATTGACTGAGAAGAATGATCAGTAGAGAGCGATTGTGAAACTTCATTATAATTAAATATAGACCTACCAATAGGCTTATTGTATTTGAATGTCTTTGAAACAAATAAATCACCAATAGGCAATAAATGTTTAAACTTGTTAAACAGATGTCCAAAATTTATAGAATTATATATAGGATGTTTGAAAGAGATAACACAATAAGAATTAGTAGTTGTATTATTATAATGAAATTGATTTAGTTTTAAATTTAAATACTGTGATCTTGTAATAAGCAAATCAAAGAAAATATGATTAAAATGTTCATTAGCAAGATTTAATTTTAAAAAAATGGCATAAACCTTATTTAAATGTTTTTTCTTTACCGTAAAAACCCAGGATCTTATGAATTTCCATTGAAAAGTTCTATTAAATTGATTATGTAGAGTTATAATCTCAGATTTATGATCATTAAGTATGGAATGTCCCTTTCCTCGTTTAAATCTTTTGAGTTTGATTGATTCACTATCATTTAAATGGGGTTTCAAAAAAAGGTGATTAAAAATAGAATATTTATTATCTACAAAATTATTTTTTACAACATTACCATTTAGATACATTTGATTTAATCCATATGGAAAAAGAGTACACTGTGATTTAATATAGTAGTTTTCAAAATAAATTCTATCTGCTAACTTTGTTTTTATATCTAAAATATGTATAGTAATATTTTCAAAACCGTGTTTGGCAAAGTGTTTATATTCAATTTTATTGGAAGTAGGAAGAAAATTATTATTTAGAATATATTTTTTGACATGATCTCTGTGTACATTCATACGTAGATGAATTGGATTACTAGTTTGTCCTATATATGATAGATTGCATATGTTACAAGATAAACGGTAGATGCAATTGAAAATTTTGCAGAAAGGCAGAATACTTTCATGGTTTGTAATTTGAGTATGAGAAGCAAATGGGCAGGTTTTGCAATTTTTATTCTTACATTTATTGAAATTATAATTTTTAGTAGGGTAATCACTATATTCAAAATTATCCATAGCACAAAGTTGGTAATGGGATATCGGTCTAAACAATTCCCAACATAAATTGAAAATACCGGGCAATATCTATCAAATTATATAATAATAAGTATAAATATATTTGCCAGTCACTAAATCAGATAATATGTGTAATTCATAATAGTATAAGTAATTTGATGAGTATGACAATATAACATAGATATAATAATAAAAGTAATAAAATAATTGCTTGTATCAAATGAATGGAATGTGTTTGTGGAAAAAACATTGTTAGAAGATAGGGGGAAGGGAGATCAAAATAAAGTACAAAATCAAATCACTAACATCATCAAAGTGGCCACTGAGCTTTGTGAGGCCACTGGCTACTGTTGATTGTTTTAAATCTAAAGCCTTACTACCAGGCCTACCTCTGTAAAGTTTGGTCCATCTTTTTTGAACCATCCTTCCGTCCAAAACTCAAATTGCTATTTGTTATTTATGCTTTGCTAAATATTTGCAACTATCATACCAATTAAAAATTTTTTTTTTGAAAAAAGTCAGGTGGAAAATGCATATTATATTTCTTGATTCCATATCAAATGATCCATAAACAATTCAAATTAGTTTTAATTCTAATCAATTATTCTCATACAAAGTTTAATAAAAAAGATATTTTTAAATTTTGTACATTTTTTTTTTTTAACTATTTTGTCTGACTTAAATAAGTGAATAAATAATGGATAGATGTCTAATTCCAAATGTTGTCCAATGCAATAGTGATGTAATTTAGATACTGATCAAATAGCATTGTAATACTATAGAAACATTTTTTAACAGGAAAAATAATATTTTGAATCATATTCATAAATTAAAAACAATATTTTTTAAATTTTTTACTGTTTCTACATTACATAGTAATGTTTAGAGAAAGTATCTTAATTCTGTTGCAAATCATAATTCGACAGTTTTTGATGGATCCTTCCGTTTTGAGACCTCTAAATATGAAAAAAAAAAACTATTTTTAGCTTGACATCTTTGTGTGTGTGTGTGTGTGTGTGTGCGTGCACAAATCATCAAAATCTAAAATAAAAAAGCTATGTATCCATTAAATGCATGTTTTAAACTTTATTTTTGACAACAAAAAGAATAAAAGCCACTCCATTACTCTGGGACTAACTGTTCTCGAGATATTTTATTTTTTCTCATTTTTGCTGTGCTACCTTAGAAGATATGTCCAGTTACTCAATGAAAACAAAAATTGGATTAAAAGTGCAAATTCAGTGTCATTTCAAATAATATATGTTTTTTTTTTTCACAATTAAACCCAATTTGATGAATTAAAGAAGTAAAGAGAAAATAAATTTGATTCTGTAGGGAAAGTCATGTGCTGCCCACATCAATTTTTTTAATCTATGTTCCATTTCTTAATAATAAAACTTAGTGGGTGAAATGCATTTATTAATTTGTTTTTAAATAAATTTATAATATGTTTTTATATGCAATGTGTTCAATTTTAGCCATTTACATTTTCTAGTACTAGAGTAAAGAACTCCACTTCCCCTCTTTGCTCATGCTTACCTTGCAAGCTACTTTGGTGGACTCTGTATACTTTCCAAAGTGTAAATCTATGTTACCCCCAGATAATAGGAGGCAGAGCCCTTTAGTATAATAATAAAATATTAAAATATAGATAATAAAAATAAGATAATAAAATTATAAGATATTAAAAATAGATAATAAAAAAATATATATAGTAGACATATGTGTACTACTAAAATTATTACTTATATTGTACGTAAATTGAACAATTATTTTTTATGAACTGATCACAATGCAAACACATGAACAGATTGTTACAATCAGTTGTCATGGCAGTAACCTAATCTTTCTTTTCTGCATAATCAGACAACATTGTACTAGAAAATTTAAGTGCTTTGTGTTGTATTGAATTGAAATATCGTGTTGGATGGATGTTTGAACTTATCCTTATACTGAACTTTGCAGCTATCCATAGCTTTGATTTTTTGCGACAGCCAATACAGAAAGATAAATAAAAAAAAAGACATTGAAAAATTTAGAGAGATCTAGATCAAAGTAAACATGCGCATGCAATGTATAATCATATTTTTTTATACATTTCTATTGTTTAATTTAGTGTATATTACTTCATATGATCCATTATTGTTCATTGTATAGTCAGTCTTTGTTACAAGCTTAAAAAACTACCATAAGGGGTTCCTCTATTTTTATAACAAGAAAGATCAATCAATCATAAAGCATCGATTATGAAACACTTTCCAACTTCAATGCAATTTTATTTAAACAATCTCTAAAATGTGATACATTCAGAGGTGATATTTTTTTTAATTATCACAGAACTATAATAATTTATTTTACTTGAAAACTTCATAAAAAAAAAAAAATGAACTTCAAATGACATCATCAAAATATAAATCATCTGGCTCTGTACGTAAAAGCAGTGAATATTTCATTTATACATTTTTATTCCAGACTTCATAGTTAAATAATTTTGCATGAAAAAAATTCAGTAATTCTTATACAACTCATCTTATAATCGTTGTTTACATTCTGCATTCATTAAAATTAGGGTTTGTTGTAGAAATAATCAAAGTTGGATAATCATTTAAACTCAAAAATATTATAATTGTGTTAGCTTAGACTACAGATGTACAGAAAATATTCAAAAATAAAGCAATTTCAGGACAGATGCAACACTCAATATAAATTTAAAAGAACTTTAAAAATCATGATTTTGACTCTGGGAAAAAAGATGGATGCTCTATCTTATTTTGAAGTGGGTCACGTAATCTCTTCATATTATATGGGTGTCATTATTATTTTAATTTTTATTTAAAAAGCTACCAAACCTATTTTGCTGAATTTTTATATATTTTATTGGGTAATTTGTATAAATCCTAAAAGTTTTGAAGCAATTTGTAAATTCTAATGTTATTTAAAAAATATTTGAAAAATGAGGTCTCATAGGGTGCAGTGTATTTCATTTTTTCTACCTGGGTTCAATCCAAAACTAATTGGTATATAGTCTTCATTTACATTCCCATATGTCCCACAGGCTGTCTCAACAACTTGCTAAAATTTCATTTTGATAAAGTCATTTTTATGGCAGTTATCGTGCGAATAGACAGACAGACGGGCAGAATGAACAAAGTCATGAAAACTTTTCAACTCTGTTGTAAAGTGCTAAAAATGTTCATTATTTTCAAAAGTTCTTTATTTCAAAAAATTATATAGTGAGATCTCAATATTTTCTTTTAAAAAGCCATGCAGTGACACATGAAGTTAGAGCAACGAACAAAAGGTAGGAGAAGAGTCCAGATATTTTATAAGCTCTCTAGCTCTCCAATAACTTGTATGGCTATCTGCCCCCAATATCTTCCCATTCTAACAGGTGGTCACAGTCCCTATCACACCATCCTTCTGCACAGGACACATTCTGGGCTAAAAATTCTGGTATTTAAATTGTATATTTTACAGCAAGAGTATTAGATATAAGGGTGTAATATACTGTAATGTAAAAAATTGGCTCAAACTACTGTCTAAAAATAATTTAAAATTATAAATATTTTGTCAGTAACTGTATAAACAGTTGATTGGAAATATCAATTGGTTTCAAAGGCCTTCTTCATTGGGATAAATAAGACAAAACAACTACTACAGCAGAAGTAAGGAAATTTGTGTCTAAGGAAATTTCCCTCCCTTTGCTGTAGTGGCTGCTCTGTTTCATTTTTTCTGATGAAAAAAACGTTCCTTTATGCCCTCTTATATTTTTATTCAACTGTTTATGCTGTTACTATAAAGTATTTATAATTTCAAAATACTGTAATGTATTAAACATATTCGGAAATATGTATATGCATAGTTGAATCACATTATGTATATGTTGATTGTATCCTATTATGTATATACTTAGTTTAGATTGAATGAAACTTTAGATCCCCAAACTGAGCTACTTAAACACAATTATTTCAATGTGTGCTTCATACAGGGTGTCCAGTGCTATCAGTGCTTGGTGGCTATTTCCTCGCCATTTGTTACAGAGATGTACTTCCAATTGCAGAAATGTTTTACATTTTGAAATCTATTATCTTAGAAACAGTTTAAATCAATAATGCATTTATGAAAGAAATACGAAATATAAATTTTTATACGGTACCCTGGTCCTACCAGTTATATTTAGGAAAATCATCCTCATACAATTTCATGCAAAATAATAACAAAATCATCCTTTTGTGACTAAAATTGAACGACTTATAGCTGCTTAAAGGACCCTGACTATAGAGCACTTTTTGTGCTGAGAAATAGGGGTTATACACAAAATAATCATATACACAAATTTGTTATATTTTAGGTGTTGTATGCCTTTATTATTTTAGATATAATGTGCGTAATTTTTTATTTTTGTCTGCAGGTATGCTGCAACGGGTCTCATTATTGGTCTATTACTGTATAAAAATTTAAATTTCATAATTTTTACAGAAATGCATTTATTGACTTAAACTACTTGACTTAAACAATAATGTGTTACCTCATTTACAATAAAGATCTTAGAAAGACCCCTAGAAGATCTTAGTCGAGCCCTGACTATAATACTCTTCTAAACGAATTACTGTTCGATAAAAATTTTTGCTTCATTCTTGACATTATGTCAGCAAATGCAATTGAAACATAATACTTTGAATACAGAATTTTAATATTTATACAGTCCCTTAAAGGTTGCCTGAAACAATGGATTTTTATGCGTGGAAAAGCAACTTAAGTCATAAAGTTTAATGCTTCATAACTCTGTGAATTTTGGTCATAAAAGGATGATTTTTTTTTATTTTGCATAAAATTGTATGAAGATGATTTTCCTAAATATAACTGGTAGGACCAGAGGACCGTATAAAAATTTATATTTTGTATTTCTTTCAAAAATGCATTTATTGATTTAAACTGTTTCTAAGATAATATATTTTAAAATTTAAAACATTTTTGCAATTGGAAGTATATCTCTGTAACTAACGGTTGAGGAAATAGCCATTGGGCACCGATAGCACTGGACACCCTGTATAAATTTAGTAGCAGAATTTAGCTGGTTAAAAGCTTACTTTGGCAAAAATGCTGAAATGGAAACATTTTAAAAATAAATTGAATATAATTTTAGAAATAAGTCTACATCTGTTAAGCATGTAAGTTTTTTTTGTCCCTATTTTTCTTGCTATGTTTATTGCAAGTAACTAAATTCCTATATAATTGAAAACTTCTGTGTGTTATTCAATATTCAACTAATTAAAGTTATTGTTTTATTTTATTTAGTTTTATTCTTTTTTGTAGTTAAAAATATATTTGAAAATATCAACTTTTGCAGTTTAATGAAGGGGGTTTTTGCATTCTTGTATGTTAATTATCTGGTCTCATTAATTATCTTTATTGTCATTATCTTTAGTCTCTTGTAACTACTCACATGAATGTCTGCCTTTACAGAGATGAGTTTAAGGAGAAACTGAAACAGGTAAAAATGAATCAACAAGAACTTGATAAGGCTATGAGAAAATGGCAAAGTCAAGTGGTCTCTTATCAGGAGGAGGCTAATTTTCGTGCTGCTGAAAAAGTGGCCCAGACTTTTGAGCAGAGGCGCCTTAAAGCTGTGCACGACAGGCAGTCAAAACAGGAAGAGCACAAAAAGAACATGCAAAAGTGAGTATTCAGTTCGAACAAATTGAATGTGCTCATTTTATTTAAGTAGTTTTGAATCAGGTATGTTTTATACAGTTGTGAAATAGGTTTTTGTGGTAGTAATATAATATACCTCAATTGTCAAATAGTTCTCATAAATAAGAACAGGTTGAAAATAAGTGAGAGATCAGCAACTACCGTCAACTCAGGATATAAACTGGAAGGTAATATTTTTAGAAAAGCAATAGTCATTGTATAGAATTTTAGGTATCAGCCTATTATGTTATGTGCCGTGTTGACCAGGTCCCATTCCCTGGCCTATTCTAGGAATCGGTTGGCCAGCCATTGACCTATATTAAGGGGAAAGGAGCAACACATAAAATAAATAAGTTGTGGAAAGCGGGGCAAGTTAATTAAATGACAAAATATTTATTCAAATAGAAATTAACTAGATTTTCGAGCAATTAGCATGTTATAACATCACCTTGACCAAAGATATTCAACATTTTCTCATGTTGATACAGATCATATTAAATATAAAATTGTACTTACAATACGGCAACGTACCCGGAAACACAGCGTTTATCCAAAGAGAAGGGAGGACTGAATGCTTTATCAGCTTAATTTTGACAGGCCCTGGGGGGCCAAAAGTTGAAAGTCTGACATTATCATGCTGAAACACACTAAATTCTTCTGACACATTCTCCCTGGAACACACTAATCAGCTTTTTTGGTTTATCCTCCGAGCATGCTGGTAGTTAATTTTTCCTCGGACAACACTTCCATCCATGAATACTGCATTCTTAGCACAATTTCCAACTTTGGTTCGCGAAATTCATCAATTTTCATATGGTTACAAGCCAGATTTACTGCTCATCAATAACACAAATTCCAACATTCCAATTTTTAATATATTAATTTTTTATCAATCCACTCGAACTCAACAACCCATCATAGAAAAACACCATGACTTCTCGGCCATCCACACTCCACCTTAATTCAGGGTCAAATACCACAAGCATCATCCAAACAACTCATAAGCCACCCATCAATCAAGCCCTCATTGGCTAAACAACACCTGCATCAGTGACGTATCGTAATTAAAGCCGCAACATGCATCACTTTCTAGACACTGTTGGCATCAGTAATCTATCATGCATAAACAGAACTGCATTTCCTCATGTTAATCTATGCGAACAAGACCAGAAACAGAAAATCTTTTGATAAAATGGCTCTGAAATGCAGGAAATTGAGATGCTGTTCCAAAAGTCGATACGGGAATGTTATTAGGTTTTCATATGCATGAAGAAAGGCTATATTCTACTTTATGGCAGGGATGTTAAAAATAACTTGCTGTACGAGGGATGTTATTCTGTAAATATTTTACTAAAGTGGTTTTTGAGTTATAAGCAACTGGAATTTTCAGGCCCTAGTTCTATAATTTTCTCTTATAAAAACGAAACAAAATATTACATTTCTTAAGTATGTATTAATTTTTACTTTCATTTTATTTTCAGGATTGAAGCTGAGGATTATGCAAAGTTACAGGAAATGATGGCTAAACTTCGCTCCAAAGATGAACGATGCCGAGCTTTCAAAGAAGAAAAAGATTCTTCCATGGAACAAGTACTTAAATTTTTTATTCATATATAGATGCACATGGTTGATCAACTCTCTTCTCTTAGTAGTACGTCTATATCTGTAGAAAAATGAGCCAAAATTATACATAATCTCTATTAGCTATATAAAATATTGAGTACAATCATTTGTACATATTTATTGCATAACAAATAGCCATTTTAATCACATAACTCATCTTAAAGCAGTTAATTCATATTCGAATTCATCTTCTGGTGATTCCGGTGTTCAGTTCTGTTCCGGTCATCTTGCCTTATGGTCGTCTATATGACCTAGTAAGTTCATTCTTATGCTTTAGATCATTATGCTTTTCTTTACATGCGGCAGATATTTTTAAGTCATGGATGATGAATTGCGGAAACGGATCAAAATATTAAAGTCATGTGCAAATTGTAGAAATTCGGCTAAGAATTTGTTTATCTATGGATCCAAATTGACGAAGCTTTTGCTTGGGATTCATTCTTCAAAGAAACCTCTTTGCCAGGCGTGTTACTGGATTAGGCAGCTTCAAAGAAGTGCATGCCGAAGGTTTTGAGTAAAGTAGCTATTTTTAACACTTTACAACAAAGTTGAAAAGTGTTTATGACTTTGTTCATTCTGTCTGTCTGTCTGTCTGTCTGTCCGTTAGCACGATAACTGCCGTAAAAATGACTTAATCAAAATGAAATTTTAGTATGTTGTTCAGACGGTCTGTAGGACCTATGGGAATATAAATGAATAATATCACACAATTAGTTTTGGATTGAACCCGGGTTGAAAAAATGAAATACATTGAGCCCTATGGGACCTAATTTTTCTAACATTTTTTAAGCGGATTTAAAATTCACAAATTGCTTCGAAAATTTTAGGTAATAGTCAAATTGTTCCATAAAATATATAAAAAAAAATTCAGCTAAATATATTCAGTAGTTTTTTAAATAAAAATTAAAATAATAATTACACATCTTATATGAAACGATCACGTGACCATGATATGAAACGATCACATGACCCACTTCAAAATGATATATGGCATCCATCTTGTTATTACCTGATGTCTGCATTTATATAACTGCTTTAAATGGCCCAGTATTCACTGAAACTCCTTCAAGCTTATTAGTTCACGATTTGTACATATGTATGCTTTACCTAATTGTCTTACAAAGTGCTGTGAGTTGATAATGGGTCTGATTTAATAAAAGTGATTGGACTGTTACTGTTTGATCTTTTACTTCATAATAGGGACACATCCATGTGCTATTCTGCAAAGATAAATTGCCCAATTCAAGTATTTATCCAGCAGTTTCTCAGTCGATGTGCAGACGCGTCCGTCATCCGCAAAGGGTTAAAAAAATGACATTGAAGATAGAAAATGGTAACTGAAAAGCTTTTAAAAACATGAAGGAATATAAATAGATGAATCAAGAAAAAACCATACTTTAATCCAATCTTTTCTATCGTATTTTCAAAGAATACACATCTTTTATTTGACAGTTTATTGTTCATTATGTTAATGCTAGTGAATTCTTCTGGTAAAAATTATTTAATCATTTTCACTAAATTCTGTTTAGCTTTAGACAGAAAGCATATGTGGCGGGAAACCTTTCCTGCATCCTTTCAGAATCAGGGTAATCATCTGCTGCCCTCAGATGCAATGTGTCAGTGAGAAATTACTGAATATGCAGAAAATGGTAAAGTGAAGTTGTATTTCAAAATTCCATGACTAGGCCTAGTAATCCAACCCAACGGCCTCACAACCTCAGCTGGGTGCTGCCCATTCCATTAATCAAGAGTTTGACTCTGAACCCAGCCCGCATACTTCTATTTTGAATTATAGCCCAGTCCACAGACTAAGTTGGACTCGAACTGTAAACATCCGTCTGAACTTTTGATTGCATTTAAAAATAATAGGGTTTCATTATTCACTGATTTCAATAATTATGCCAAATTACATGTGAAACACTTGATTCATTTGTGAAATAATGGGTCCACAGGCTCACTAACACACACACACACACACACACACTATGTATATTAATGTGTGTACACACACACTAGCATACATACATACATACACATGTACACACTACACAGCCTTGACCTCAAAAACAATGATGCAAGTTCAGGGATGCTTAAGTCATACGCTTCCATCGAAAACTCAAATTTGAATTTTTGCCTCCTTCACAGTACATTATACTGTGTATGTAGGGAAAGTAAAAACAGTATTTCTGCAAAGTAATTTCGATTTAATTTTTATATAAAATTAAATATAAACGAGTAAAATGATTTGGCAGACAAATTAACAATTCTTCTTCTTGGATACTACAGCCTAGAGCAGACCAGGGTTGTTACAATCAGTTTTTGCCATCGTTTCTATCAGACGCCGTATTTCTTCAATTCGTAATTCAAATTCTCAAATTCATAATAGCTAATTCCCACTTTTCCTTTTAAAACTATAGTATATGCATTTGTGTTGATACGCATTTGTGTTGAGCTTTACCTTTTCTGATCGTGGTTTTGATTGCTACTGTTTCCCATTTGCACCAAGATCAAAATACTAAAATAACTGATATGAACTTACAATAAGGGAGTTATATTTTATTGCAAAACAAATTTTCTTGCTCAAGCATTTAAAATTTTTTCCATGTAGACATCAAAATGTGCGGGAAATCCTGGGAACAGCAATGTACTACATACTGTCTGGTGGTATTTTCTTCATTTTATTGACATCTATACTGATCAATGATTAAAAATATGGTGTAACTTGATAAAAAAGAAAAATTATTTTCTAATTTGTTCTCGTAGTGAGAAATTCTTGTGCAACCATATTTTTGCACCAGATTATTTAAAAAAAATGTGAGATTTTAGTGTAGATGCTGTGTCAGTCTTCCCTTTGAGGAATATATCCCCAATTTTCCAAAATTGATTAGTATAAAAATTCTCTATCTTTTCAGTCCCGGCAGTTGGCTCAGGCAGCATCTGATCTTCGAGATCTCATTAGACAAAGACTTGACAAAGACTCTTTTGCCAGACGAAGTCAGCAGGCTGCATTGGAGTCAAGACTTTTGAATATAGAACCTAGCATATCTCGATCCAAACAAGCGGATTCTCTGGAAAAAGATTAGCAATTATTTTGCAGTTATAATTGTTCCCCTGTGTAAATAATTTTTTAACTTAACCTTTTATAAATATTGTTCTAGACAAAAGTCATTTTCTAGATTAAAGATTTTTTACCATACATGCTAGTACAAGGTGAAAATGTGATATTTTTGCATTTATATGTCGATATATCTCTGTGGATTTCTGTTTATGTGTAAGCACATGTTTATTTCACTTGCATCTTAACAAAAATACTTTGTCATTACATGAATTACTGTTTAGAAAAATGATTCATTATATGTATTTTTTGTTTTAATGAGTGAGAGTACTTATGCAGTATGGCCAAAGTAGTCATTCATGAAATCCTATTTTGTTTATTTGGATTGGAAACAAAGATTGAAACTAATTATGAGTTTCTTTATATATATAAATATCTACACTTGTAAAATATATATGTATAAAATAGAAAGTCATTAAACAACAAAGCATCCTTCCTCACAATTACGCATAGTTTTGAATCCTCATGATACTATTTTACAGTTCAAACTACTAGATTAATAGTATTCAATTACTATTTCACCCATGGGCCTCCATAGGACACTTGCCCTTCCCAGGATATTCAAGGTTACAAAGGTGGGCATCAAGCGTTGTACATCTTGCCCCACTGACATCAATGGTTTACCCTCTCCTGGGAAATGTTCTAAGGGTGCCTTTGATTTTACGCCATGCTAATATAATTGTAGGTTATTTTACCCAGGATTCCTTTTATATGGAAAATTGCTTTTTAAATATCTTATTGTATGCAACTAAAATATAGATGCTAGCTTTGTTATGGAGAGAAGATTGAAAAATCAAGAGCTTAGAGAAGCAAAACCAGCTCAAGCAAATATGTGCATTTAAGCACATCTGATGTTATTCAAAATGCCCAATGACCTTCCTGCAGGAATGACACCCTGATACAGCCTTATTCAGAAGCATAGGTTTTGCAGTGGAGATACAAACATTCATGTTATACTATACAGTAGCGTCGCCATAAAAAAATTTTGGGTTTTGGTAACCCAATATTTTGTTTTCCATTTCTTTGAAATTCTATGGGTTCCTGGGTGTTATGACTCCCAAATCCCCCATCTTGGTGACGCCCCTGGTACTATACACTTATATTCCTAATATTAGGATATGGATTCAATATAGTATCTTTCTTACTGGTCTGAATCTCTTATACATTAATTACGAGCTTTGCTATACTCCCATATGAATGAATGAAATATATTTCCAAACTATAAGCGCCACTCATATTTGAAAGTGCCATTTATGAAATCATAACGATTTGTTTTGTGAAACAGTGATATTAACCTATTACTTTTCATTGCCTATCCATTTAAGATATATATTTGGGTGTTAAAATTTTAGTGTCAATATTTAATGTTAAAAAAACAGGTTTTGTTAACCAGATTTTCCTTTGAAATTTCTGGAGATTTTTATATTGAATGGGTGGGTTCCTGAGTGCATATGTTTGAAATTTAAGTTTGCAAAATGCTTGAACTTTAACCCATGGCTTAACACCTGGAAAATTTAGCATCCAGTCTTATTATCATAGTATTGTGATATGATTTTCATAATACTAATGTTTTACTTTTTATGTAACAAAGAGAATAAAAGATAAGGCTTAAAATTGTGTATACTTGTTAAATTATCCAAATAGCACTAAACTAAAATACCAGAAAATTAATAAAACATGTACTTCAAAAAATATTTTTTCTTTTGTTTGATCTTTTGTGACCCAATATTAGACAATGTTATATGACCCGTCGAATAATAAACTTTTGCACAGTGTAAACTTTTGATTTTTGGTAACTATTAAACATTATTTAACTTTGTCTTGTTAATTTGATAGTTGCTTTTTGTGTGACCTTGTGGCTATTTTTATAACTTTTCCCAGTTTTGCATGAGGCAGAATAGAGATTGCTCTATTGTATGTTAAGATGCCAATTTCTTATTTTTTGATAAGCTAAGGTAAATTTCTAGAGTTTTCATGGTCCTTAAAATACACCTCATGGTCCTTAATTTAACAAGCTGAATGCCTTGCAAGTTATACTTGACTGATGCTGTGATTGTCAAAAAGTTGCATGAGTTAAATGTAACCCTAACCATTGATTGGATTCTATGTTCTGTGAGTTGCAACACTTTTTCTGTGACCTTCCAGACAAATTACCGAAGTTGGCCTAGATTTGTCTTTGAAAACTGATTCGCATTGAAATGAAGATACCTTCTTAGGTGAAAGTAAATTTATTTTTCAGAGGAAACAAACAGAAATAAATTAATATTTCTAAAATTTTTATAAAATATAACATAAGCAACCTCATGATTACCATCCTACTTTTATTGCTTTGTGTTTCTTGGAAAAAACGTTCGATGCAAAGAAATGAGCCACAACCACTTGTTGTTATTTATCGTATGTATTTGCTGAAGATATTTTTGTTCTTCCTCATAAATAGGGAATTTTTTTTGTCACAATAAAACATAAATGAAACTGAAAAATATACACAACTTATTTTATTATTACGAAACGTATCCTCTAGAATCGTGGGTGCATACGTAAGAATACAAGAACGAGTCAAAGTTTTTGGAACTTGCGTTTATTCACAAAGTAAACAGAAACAATATACAATCAACACAGCACTTAAATGTTCCATTCATTTCACAGAATAAGCGATATTATTCTCGAAATGTTGACAAAAGTAATTTCACAAAACAGCAGCTACTATTCTCAAAGCATTGACAAAAGTCACAATCCATTGTTGCTTGTGTCATGTTCATTCGTCAACTCCCACTGCAACGGAGGGTGAGTCCTTTTTATAGTCTCTCTGTAGAAACGTCTACAAATCTCTATATTTCGAAGAATAATTATTCTATCAAGAAGTTTCTGGAACATTCTGGAAGTCACCAAATTGGTGATAAATTGCCAAATCTGGCAACTCTCTTTCTAACTGGGAAATCCTGGCAACCCTGGACTCACGGCTTTCGAGATAGATGGAAGAGGAGGTGCCAAATGGGGGAAAATTGAGCATTCGCAACACTATACATAGACAAGAACCGAAACTTCGTATATTTCTCTGATGCATAGACCAAAAACAAACCAAAACTTCACATGTGTTACTCCGATGCATAGACAAAAACAAAACTTCACATGGTGTTCTGTGAGTTGTACGTGACTCACAGATATAAATACATAAATCAAGGAAAAAAATTTCTATATTCAAATATTTTTCGAAAACTAATAAATCTGGTACATTTTAAAAACAAATCAGCAATAAAAATACACTGAAGAGCCAAAACATTATGACCACCTACCTAATATCGTGTTGTTCCACCTTTGGCACCAGATGGTAGCAGATGTGTAAGCAGCTGTCCCACAACTCCCGGATATTCCAAGACCGTGGTGGTTGAGTTCTGAGCTGTCATTCTATAACATCTCAAAAGTGCTCTATGGGATTAAGATCCGGTGAGTTAAGCAGTCAGGACATCAACTGAAATTCATCGGCATGCTCCTCGAACCACTGTAGTACAATTTTGGCCTTGTGGCAGGGCGTGTTGACCTCCTGGAAGACTCCATTCCCATTGGAGAAGATTGATGCCATGTAAGGATGCAACTGGTCAGCAATGATGTTGAGATAGTCCATAGCTTTCATGGTGTGTTCCACCACAACCAACGGCCCCAGAGACGCTCATGAGAATGTCCCTGAAACCATAATACTGCCACCTCCGGCTTATTTATGACCCCTGGTACATGTGTCGAGAAACTGTTCACCTGGAAGACGGCTCACTCTGATGCAACCATCGACGTGATGAACTAGATATCATGATTCATCCGACTAGACAACTGTTCCATTGTTCCATGATCAAGTTACGATGCTCCTGGGCCCACTGGAGGCGTAAATGGTGATGATGCTTGGTTAACAGAGGCACATGAGTGGGGTGTCTGCTGCAAAGTCCCATATCCATCAGAGTCCGCTGAACTGTGTGCTCCAAAACACTTCTACTGGGACCTGCATTGTAATCGACTGCCAATTGAGCCACTGGCTGTCGCCGATTTTGCTTCACCAAGTGAAACAGCCTCCAACGTCCAGTTTCGTTAATGACGCATGGACATCCAATGCCTTTCCATCTACTACTGGTTTCACCGTCATTCATCCACTTTGCATAGGTTCTAACTACGACAGCTTGCTAATACCCGATGAGCCATGCAATTTCGGAAATACTCATTTCGAGACGTCGGGCCATCACAATCTGCCCTTGATCGAACTCATTTATATCAGTAGCCTTACCCATCACACACACATGGAAGCGATAGAATTATACCTCAGAATCACCGGCAGCCGTTAAATACAATTCCCGCCTGCTCACGTGCCCTCCGCGTCATCCAGGTAAGCCCATTCGCACACGATGGGGGTCGGTGGTCATAATGATTTGGCTGTTCAGTGTATGTGGCCCCAAGGGGTTTTATTTCTAATTTAGCATCTAATGCGTTAAAATGTGTAATATTTTCAAGGCCTTAAAATGTTTAAATTTTGCCTGCATTAACAATATAGAATATTTACCTTTTATTAACATATTCTACCCATTGAAATATGAACTGCATGATATCTAAATAAAATATCAACATGCATGAAAATAATGTTTTAGTGCTTTAAACTTTGTTTGAATGCACAGCCATACAGAAAGAGTCAATACTTTAAACCTTAAAAGTATTATTTTTTAGACTTGCACTACTAGTTAGTGTCTTCCAGGTAACATGGAATAGGCATTGAGTGAAAATAATTTTTAAAATATGGTCTTTAAAAATCATTGAAAAGTCATTCATTTTCATTGTTGAAATAGGTAGGAAACCTGTATATAAAACTAGAGACAAAAAATTAACTTTAGATGGTATATATAGTTTTTAGTAACTGTAATGGTTAATAAAACTGTATATTCCATCAAGAGTTTGTTACGTTATTATGTAACGTTACATCATGTTAATTTGATAGCTAATTTTTTTTTTCTGGCTGATGCTGCATTTTGACACTACTTGTTTCAAAGATTTTGGACTTGATACTTATTATTAAAATGATTTTGAGGAGGCGATTTATTTTATTTTGTTATTACCAGGTCCTAGTCGACATTTTTGGGCATTTGGATCCTGTTCCTCGATCTGGCACCTATGTAATAAACTAAATGCAATCAACTAAAGAACATCAAACATTCTTTTAATTTTTTTTATTTATCTTTACTGAAAAGGAACTTATAAACAACTATCTTGTTTGGTATCATTTATATCTTTGCTATATTTTGAAAGATTCTCTAAATTTTATTATCAATTTCTAATATGTAAGAAAATAAATGATCACTTGGATTTCTAGTTGCTTAAAACGTTTAACCGCTCTTCCTATTTCGGACCCAGAACATGCTAGACAATTGGAACATGCCAAAACATACTGGATCCAAAGAATCCAAATCTACAATGAAAAGCAAGATGAATATGATCAACTTCAGCTTTCTATCTGTTCCGATTCTCGAGTCATTCCTAAAAACATGCACCTTATGATTGCGGACTCAGAACGGGCCGGCCGGCAATCCAAAGAATTAAAATATGACACAAAATGGGATGATATGCCTAATTTAAGTTTTGTAGCTGTTTCGCTTCTTGTGTTATTCCCCCAAACATGTAAATTCTTGCCCAGAACGAGCTGGAGTAGTATGGTTTAAAAAAAAAAATCCAAATAGAATGAAAGGCATAATATACCTGATTTGAGTTTTCTAGCTGCTCTGGTTCTCAAGCCATTCTCAAATGACAAGCACTTTACTATTTCGGGCCCAAGATGCACTGGACCTGTAGGTTTAGAATCCAAAGAATTAAAACGTGTATACTACAAAAGACAATGGCATATTAAATTTGTACTTTTTTGTTGCTCCAGTTCTCGAGTTATTCCCAGGAAATGAGTCCATTCGTAAAAGACACCAAAGTTAAAGTCACGGCGAATAGTTGAACCTAATACATTAGGGCCTCAATGATTTGAAACCCGGCAAATGTGTGTGATGAAAACAGAATCTATCCGACAACTGTTGTAGCTCAGGGCTCTAACAGACTTCTAGAGCCTTGGTAAAAGACCCTTTCAGCTGCTCTCAATTGAGAATTGACGGGGAGAGACACTTTGAAATAGGTTTTCCTGAACAATTGGCCCCTGTCTCTCTCTCACTCGCTCAATACAAGCAAGGAAAAACTGAAACAGGTTCCACGTGGAGCAAACATTTGTCAATATCTCCCATCATTTATTTACACAAAAACATTTTATACCTTTATACTAGGGGACTTTGCCCCCCCCCCCCCCCCTGCTCGCCAAGTCCCGTAACTTGCTATGTGAGCTCTTTTGCGAGATAATGCTTCCAATAGGGGCCATCTCTTATTCTATAACACTCACCAATCACCGGATATCACTTTGTGAACTATTTCACCCCAGCCGGTGCACAGGACATTGTCTGTGCTCACTTATACTTGCCAATTCTTAAGGCTTGATGTCTCTGCCCTCTGTTCTATGCAGTCTATTAATCTCTGAAGATGGATTTGCCAGCTCTTTCGTTACGCCTGCTACTCAAATGTTGGAGCTTCACCTCAAGTTCGCTAACACCAAGTCCCGGCGAGCTCTTTTACCTCACCCCGTCTTCATGTCCTCATCTCCATGATACTCATCAATGCCTGCTTTCGGGAATGTCAACCCCTGTTCACTGACACTCACTAACTGTCGAAACTCGCTTTGCGAGCTTGTTTCATCCCGCCTGTTACGCAGGTATATAACTCTCATTGGACTCCGCATACTGTTCTCTGAAATTCCGGATCTCACTTTGCAAACTCGCAAACGTTCGCCAATTCCCGGAGTTCAGTGGCTTCGCCCCCTGTTCACTGCGCTCACTAAATGCCGAAATTCGCTTTGAGAGCTCTTTCCTTCTGCCTGCTATGCAGGTATAATACGCATGTCAGACTCAATCTACTGACAACGACCTGATTTTGCTTCGCAAACTTTTTCAACCCGCCAGCAAAGTACAAGTATTAGGGCAGTCAAAAAGACATATCATTGCAAAATTTGCTACAAGTGTACTAACGAACGTTGTAGTCTAAAATTTTACGACGTAAACATGAGATTTTAGTCATAAACCAATCGCAAAGAAATTAGGAATTTAATTAATCAATTAAATCTTTGCAACTGGGAATGCAAAATTTAATTATATATTATTTCATTAGCCTAAAACAACATTCTATGCCTTTTATATTGTATATTTACGGGCCCATATGTAAAATTTCAGAACTGTACGTTTTACTATTTGTTCCTAATGCAGTACGCAAGTGATTTACATCTGTTGGGGCTTCGTTCAGTGTTCTCGAGTTTGTTTCTCGAGCTCTTGAACCCAACCCCACAGCTTGCTGGTGCTCACTCCTGGGACTTGAAGGCTCCATCGCCTGAACGCTGCCGCTGATTAACTGTCCGATATCGTTTCACAGCTGCTGTGTATGTGTAATAGCCTAGCTAGGGGCTCCTTTCCCTGCTGACTGATACTCGCCAACTCCCGTAACTCGCTTCACGGGTTGGGAGGCTTTGCCTCCCACATGTTGACTCCTGATGAGCGCGCTTCGCAAGCTCTTTTAACTGTCTGCTGCGCAAGCGTAATACGCCGGTTGGGGGGGGGGGGCATCTCTTAATAGCTGGTGCTCGCCAACTCCCGGAGATCGCTTCAAACCGGCCGACGCACACGACCGCCTTTGTGTATCCTGCACGCTACTTCTCGCCGGGACTCGGGATCTCCTTTCCCTCTCTATTGCAGCTCGTGTATCGCCGAAGCTTGTTTCACAAACTCCTAGTTACACCTGCGTAACAGCCTTACAAACAAGTAGAGTTTTGCAAGCATTATTGTCGTGCACAATCATGGGCCATTGTTGAAAACACTTGCCATTTCAAAAGAAGTAATATTTAAAGTAAACTCTGATTATCTAATATAATTTAAATATTGCTGTTTTTGAAATGACAACAGCGATTTCAACAATGAAAGATTAGATTTTGAAAATACAAAGAAAATAACATTATCATACAAAAGTAGTGTAAAAATAGTTTCACTTCAAAATTGTATAAGAAATAGGAATTTCTGTCCAATTATAACCAAAATAGGAGGCATGGCAATCTATCTATATATATATATATATCTATATATACTAATTGCCAAGTGTCCGTCTGGCTGTCACGCTTTTTTTAGACAGAGGCTTCAAATTTGGTGTATGGGTATATGGGTAAATCGTTCGAAAGGAAGAAAGTGTGCAATTATATTCTTTCTAAGATATTGAATTTTCGTCAATGAGTCATCATTTTCATTGATTTAGCGTCATTTTTATCCATTTGGCGAGTTTTTCGTTAATTTAGCAACATTGAAGAAAGTCGCCAAGTTGGCAACATCTCACCAAATGCGTCGCCAAAATCTCACCAAGCGTTATGGACGGATAAATAAGTTATTCTTACAGCAGATAAATGACTATTGGTGTTCAAATACAAAAGTATTACTCAAAGTATTTTTTTTCATGAATGAAACGAGCTAGATCCACGAGAATGATATCATATTCATCGCATGGTATTACATATGAAAAGTGAATATGTGTCTCAATAGGAAATATTTGATTTTTATTTTATATGATTTTTTGATATTTTTTTTTGAAAAATGTGCAATATCTCGAGAACGGTTCATGTTAGCGTTCTAAAATTTATGTCAATCGTTTTCTAATGAAAAATTACACAAGAAATGTCTATTTGCGTAACTTTATTAGAAGTTTTGATTTTTTGACGATTTTTTTTAATATTTCACTCAAAAATTTAGGGGAGTTCTGAACATTCGATTGCGTATAAGAACAATAGGCTTCTAGTGTTTACGGATTGTAATTTTTGTACCAGATTTCATTCGAATCGGTCCATTCGTTCGTCAGTTATCATCTCCACTGACACACACACACACATACTTTCACACACAGACATATACTTTCACACACACACACAGACATCATTTCAAAAATGTTCGATTCGTGATAAAGGGTGTTTGAAACGTGCTCTTCTGTCGAAAACTCGAATTCGAATTTTCGACCCCTTCACAATACTTTCCTTATACAGTATTGTATATAAGGAAAGTAATAAAATAAATTTAAAGGAATTGTCCTACGGATTCGGTTCAAACATTGTTAGAAAAAACGTTTTTCGATCTTTCCGATGGTGTCAAAATAAAAACTCTGCAATAACATTTTCGATCGCTAAGGAACCGATTTTTGTGAAAATCGTGATTCAATATAAAAAAATCTGATGTGTTACTTTCCTTATATAATGTAATGAATTTATTACTTTTACAGTAAAAAAAATAGGTTTTTCTTATAGTAGATACTTATATTCTTTCCAAGATATTTAATTTTCGACAATTAGTCGTCATTTTCATTGATTTAGCGTCATTTTTATTCATTTGGCGAGATTTTCGTTAATTTGTCAACATTTCAAAAAGTCGCCAAGTTGGCGACATTTCGCCAAAATCTCGCCAAGCGTTATGCACTAAGAAATAAGTTATTCTTACAGCAGATAAATGACTATTGGCGTTCAAATACAAAAGTATTACTCAAAGTATCTTTTTTCATGAATGGAACGAGCTAGATCCACGAGAATGATGTCACCCAATGTATCGCATGGTATTACATATGAAAAATGAACATGTTTCTCAATAGGAAATATTTTTTTTTTATTTTATATGACTTTTTGATATTTTTTTTGAAAAATGTAAAATATCTCGAGAACGGTTCATGTTAGCGTTTTAAAATTTATGTCAATCGTTTTCTAATGAAAAATTACATAAGAAATGTCTATTTGCGTAACTTTATTAGCGGTTTTGGTTTTTTGACGATTTTTTTAAAATTTCATTTGAAAATTTAGGGGGGTTCTGAACATTCGATTGCGTATAAAAGCAATAGGCTTCCAGTGCTTACGGATTGTGATTTTTGTACCAAATTTGGTTCGAATCGGTCCATTCGTTCATCAGTTATCTCCATAGACTCACTGACACACACACATACACACAGATATCACTTCAAAAATGTTTGATTCGTGATCAGGGATGCTTGAAACGTGCTCTCCCGTCGGAAACTCGAATTCGAATTTTCGACCCCGTCACAATACTTTCCTTATACATCATGTATATAAGGAAAGTACTAACTAAAAAATGAATATAAATTAAAAACAATTCATCGAGTAGAATTCGTCGAGACGTCATGTAGCGGCTCTGTTCCATATTCCGTCGCTGTCCGCAGCTTAGATTTCTTGCTACAGACTACACACATGCCTTCTTACATTAAGTAAACTTAACTTTTTCGTACCCTATGGAGTGCTGATTTGAAGAAAATTAGAGACCAACTGATTTAGAAGAACAAAGCTACTATTACACATTATTAAAAAATCTGATGTGGGGGCAACACATGACTTTCCTTATATAATGTAATGAATTGACTACTTTTACAGTAAAAAAATAGCTTTTTCTTATAGCAGCAGAGTTGGCATGATTTAAATTAATTGATATAAATCATGATTTAAATCTAGATTTAAATCAACTTATTTTTTAAAAAAATCATTGATTTAAATCAAATTTTTTGATTATGCTTTTTTCTTTTCTACTTTTAAAAAATCAATTATTTGAAGGTAAAATTGTAAGGAATTTAATAGTGGTCAAGATCAGGGTTGGCATAATTTAAATCATGTTTTAAGAGTCTAGATTTAAATAAAAAAAATATATATATTTACAAATGCATTTAATAATTTTAGTAGTTTTTGGATCAATAATCGACACTAGGAAAGTGGTTAATTTCGATAGTGAAGATTTCAAATCTTCACTAAGATTTTTAAAAAACAAAACTAATGGTCTATTTTACACTCAAATAAACTATAGATGCAGGAAAAAAATAGGGGGCAGGGTCTTTTAATTGCATTTTAAGTTTAAAATATTATAAATTTTCTGCTTTTCAAAGACATGAAAAAGAAAACAAATTGAAGTTTTATTATTAAGTCAACAGATTCTTTTTAAGCTTGTGCTAACAAGTTAGCAAAATGCACATTTTTGAAAGGGGTGGATTTAAGGAGACCAATTGCTATACATTTTCCAGGAATTTTTGGGGCTTGTTTGTTATCAGAAAGAGGGTGGCATTGTTGCATTGCAATAGTCCCTTCTTTGTTCTTTTGTTATAAACCTGTTTCAAAATGGTTAAAAGCAAAGAGTAGAAACTTGCTTGTTCCTTTAGCAACTATTAGCCCATTTCACTAGCAGTGCATGCCAATTTATACTTGTGCTTTTATAACCATTCAAATTTAAATTATTCAGTACAGTGCATTAGTTCTCCCAGTAGATGTAAGGTGGAATTCCTATGCTGACTCTTTTCAATCATACGTAAAAAATTGGTCTAAAATAGTAAAAGTATGTGAAGATGAAGAGCACCGAGAAGACATAAGTTCCGATATCAAAAGAAAAGTAATGGACTTAAATATTAAAAGAAATGCAGAGCAAATGATTGAAGTTTTGAAGCCCATTGCTTGTGCCCTGGATACAATCCAAAAAAAAAAGGACTGTTCCCTTGCCAAATGCATGCGTCAATGGAAAATTTTGGGTAAAAAGTTAGAAAGAATGTTAAATAAAGATGGAATTAAGAAATATAAAGCAAGATACCGACAAGCAATTAATTCATGCCATTTTGCAGGGGTTTTATTAAGTCCCTCTGTATTAAATCAAGATGAAATTTCAGTTAGTGTGGATGAAAAGAATCAAGGTTTAGAATTCATTATGGAAAAGTGTCCAAATCTTGTCAGCATTGTAGCCAAATTTCAAGCAAAAATTCACCCATTTCAAAAATCGCCATTACTTGATCAAAAAGTTACGGCTACAATGACTGATTACAATGGGTGGAATTCGTTTTATGTAATGGGAGGTAAAGAGAGTATCACAGAACTTGAAATCCAGTTTATCTACCAACTAACAACAGCTGTGGCTTCATCTGCTGGAATAGAAAAACAGTTTTCTTCTTTTGGTTGAGTTCATTCTAGCCTTCGGAACAAATTAGGAGTGGATAAAGTATCGAAACTTGTGTTTTTAATGAAACAAATAAATCCGTAATTAATTTGTTTAAAAAATATTGAAGGAATTCTGATTTTTTTGTTTTTTAAATAAATATAATTTTTCATTATATGAATATTTAATTTGTTCTTTAAATTTTACCATTTACTAATGAATTCATTACAAAATGTTTAAATTTATCTCTTATTTAGTTTGCACTTTCCAATTACAAAATAATAGAATGTCTTTAGATTAAAACATAGATATTAATTTTAAGGTAATAATTGAGTAGAATATACTATATAGTTAACAAGTTATTTCTTACAACAAACCGCAGCACTGTATGTTTCAAAAAATATAAAAACACAACGTTCATTAAAAATAGAATTCTAAAAAATCAAATAAATCTGATTTAAATCAAATAAATCTAATTTTTATGATTTTTTTAAAAAAATCGTGATTTTTTCCAACACTGCTTTGAATATTCCATTATTTTACCTTGGATATTTGCAATCAGAAAGCTTTTAGTTTTAAAGTAGTGAATAATATTCATAAACTTCTACGAATTTTATTATATTAGAGTGGTTATACTTAATTTTCAGAATTAAAAAAAAACAATTTATGATACCGGAGGAAAATCCCGATTACAAGAGCACGATGTCGTGGTATTTGAGTATGCGAACCCATGACTTTGTGTAATTTACAACCACTTCTCGCCGACGAGTCCCACCTCTGCGATTGAGTGAGTGAACTCTCGCATTGTAATTCGCTTTTTATGCACCATGCTGTAACAAATCTGAAAACATTAATTTTATCTACATCAAGGGTCTGCAACCTAAAGTAGTTGACAACCCAAGGGGCTAATGAGGAACCGATGCCTCAAAGATAGCCTTGCATGTTGGATGGAAAAGAGCATTAAATAAAATTAGAATTCAGATTTTATTTTAGAAATAGTTGAATGTCAAATGAACGGAAAGGGATGGATTTTCATAAATTTTTAAGCGATTTATGAAGTTTTAAACTTTTTAAAGACGATTTCAAGCAAAACGAATCATTTGCAAGATATAATATTTTTTTTAATTTCAAACGAACTGAGTCAACAGATGTCATAATTCAAACATCATAAAGGTATGTGGATGACATAAATTTTTACTGTTTGTGTCGAAAATCAGATGTGTGAGCTAATTTGGCTTTTGTGAAGTGAAACTAATAATTTATATATATAAGTATGTTGAAAGAAAGAGAAAAATGGAATTATAAATATTTTTATTTCATTTTTAAGGATATTTTACATGACTTATTTAAAGACTCGCATGACGCTGAACACGCCCAATAATTTGATTGTTTTTTTTCGAAAAATATGAACTTTTTTCCTAATAAAAACTTTTTTTAAATTGCTGTCGAGACAAAGCTGAAAGTTAAGCACATAACCGCTTGCACATATCGACAAGACACATAAATAACATTTTTTCCTCTCCATATATAAGGTTGTTTTCATCAAAATGTGCTTTTCAAAAAATGCATGCAATTAATGCTGGTTCGTTACATTTCTAAGAGCCAACAAAATTGAATGGGTCAAGTTCATATTACGTTTATAATTTATAGGCCACTGTCAAAACATTTCACCATTTTACTCAATCCTGACTTAATAAACATAATCCAATATCAACATTATGACATAAACCATCATGACAAATAAGACGAACGTTATCGGTTCAGGTGTTGATTCGGGCACATCTACAGTTTGATCGTCTACAGACTCGATTGTATCTTGCATATTGTGCTCGTATGAGAAAAATATCATATCATCCATTGGTTTAGGGAAGGAAGATTGGCTCATTGTCTTTGGACATTCACATAGGCTGCAGTTGTCCATGTCTCCATAACGACTTATAGCAACATATTCCTCTTTGTTGTCATCATCACTATTTTCTTTCTCCATGTCTTTCAAAATAAGTTCATTAATATCAAGATCTTTTTCAGATGCCTGTTTAGGGTCAGATACAGATGCATTTAAGTTTGTATTTTCTTTAGATATTATTTCGTTGAGCATTTCCAAATAACTAGACTGCTCGGCAAGCAATGTGGGATGTTTAGGCGTACATGAATGCCATTTATTTTCATCTATTGTCGTCTGACTCGTAGAACCTTCCAAATACTTTACATTTTTGACACCGTCATACATTTCTGAAATGTTATATATAATAACTTGCTCAAGTGAGGGAGTACCCAATATTTGAGATTGATTCGGCATTGATTTGGAATTTTCGATTTGTTCTTTATTATCTGTATCATCATCTTTAGTCTTAAATGGTGGAACAATTGATGCCTCTTCAAAACTATTTCTATCAATATTTTCATTTTTGTAGTCATCATAACTGTCTTTATTCAATTCTTTTAAAATAAGTTCATTAATATCTGGAAGTTGAGTATCCAAGTTTTGTTCAAGCTCAGGTACAGAGACGACTATGTTTTCTTTAGATGGTAGTAACTGTTGCAAATCGACCCGAGATTCTATCCCTTTTATAGGGAAAGATGATTTAGTTGGCATATTTGAAAGGCATTCTATGCCTTTTTTCTCTTGTATGCCAAAATTATATTTATTGATTGGTTTTTCAAGGAATAATGAATCAGTTGGCTTATTTAAAAGGCAGTTTTTGCCTTTTTTAGCCTGTACGCCGAAATTATATTTATAAATCTTTTTTACCAGGCATGATGATTCATTTGTCTTATATAAAAGGCATTCTTTGCCTTTTTTCGCCTGTAAGTCAAAATACTTTTTATTAATCTGTTTTTCCGGTAATGATAATTGAGTAGGTTTGTACAAAAGGCATTCTGTGCCTTTTTCTTCCTGTCTGTCAAAATAGGTAGTATCAGTCTGTTTTGAAAGGAAAGGTAATTTGCTAGGATTATATAAATGACAATCTTTATTACTTATTTCAGCCCTACTCACAGCTTCCCACAGAGTTATGTTATTAATATAGTCTTCACATATGGTATCGGATGTATCAGTTTCTTGCTCTGATTTTGTCTTCAATATTCCAGATGAATTCCTCATTGCTTTAATTTGATTTATAGGGTTGAATCCATTTTCCCTATTAAGAGACTTTCCACGCGTTAACTTAAATGCTGTTACAGGTATTTTATGATCCGCATCACTTTCAGCTGAGCTGCCTTGACTCTCATCAGATTTCCATTTAATAAAATCAAAACCACGGGACTGTGCTTCGTAGTAAGTCAATGTAGCCGATGTTGAAGGCTGGTGTATCATGTTTAGATCTTGGCTGAATTCCATGAAGCCAGGAACAGGTATTATTAAGTGGTTTTCTTGATCTTTGCTCTTAGACTTTGCCATTTTACGGTTTGATAATTTTACGGCTCCGTCAAGTGGAACATCATTAAGAGTATTTTCTAATTCTACAGACGTCAACTCCAAATGCTCATGTTTCGGTATATGTTCCTCAAACTTTTCTGATTTTTCCTGTTTGTGGTCTTGTTTCTTTTCTAAGTTTTGACAGTTTTCTGTTTGTTTTGAATCAAGGACCGATTTAAATTCTTCAGAGGATGCAGTTTCCTTCTGCGCTAAATTTAACATTCCATGATCAGGACCAGAATCTTCTCCCGTTTCATCAGCAATCAGATACTTCGGATTTTCGAATAATATTTTTCTCTTACATCTTTTAAATCTGTAAAGAACAATTTATTTTAATTAATCAGCAAATGATACCATGCATACTTAATGTAAAATTATTAATTTTGCACACAGTATACTAGTAAATTTGACATTCTTCAAAACGAGTTAAAAAAAACTTAATTGTTACAGTATCTGTTAATTTATTACTTTCCTTATACACATCGTATAAAATATAGGGACAGTTTTGTGACGGTGATAAAATTTCGGATTCGAGTTTTGGACTGAAAAGCAGTTTTCAAGCATACCTGAACTCATATTATTTTTGAGTTTGTGTGTGTGCTTTTGAGTGTATGGAGACGATACCTGACAAACAAATGAAATGTTTCGAACGAAATTTGGTAGAAAAATACAAACAACGATTGCAGGAAGGCTTCTGGTGTTAAATCCAATGGAAATTTCTGTAGACCTTTAAATTTTCGAATGAAATTTTGTAAAGATTACCAAATAATCAATTAGAAACTGCATATGTAGACCACAGGCATGTAGACCACAAATGTATAGACATGTAGACCCCAAATGTAGACCACAGGCGGATATATGCAAATTACGTTAGTCACTTGATCGCATCACCGCTATAAGAATTCTGTCGGTGTGTGTACCAAGAGTAGTGAAATAAAATCGGGTAAATGGTAGATTTGTCTCCGTTTGAAATATTGTGCGGACAAGTTTGGCTGGGCGACGATTTTCAAAAATGAGAACCTCACTGGCTTCTCGACTGGTGAAATATCCAAAGTTCATAACAGTTGGAAATAGAACCGTGCGCCGTCTCTGTCGTAAAGACGGAACTGTGGATTGAAAATCAGCAATCAATCTCCTGATAGACAGCGTCTCAGAAGGCATGTACGGCAGAAAAGGGCATTTACTATTCAGCAACTGACGGAAGACTTCAATGAAGACTCGTTCTAATCAATTCTAACAACATGCAAAGAATTGCGGCTGATCGGTGTAGCTCCTCGCATGCCTGTGTGGAGACCTCTCATTTGATCAAAAATCCTAAAAATGCGTTTACAGTGGTACCGGAAATGACGTCACTGGACATCTGATGATTGGAAGAAGGTTATGTGGTCGGACGTATCACGCTAAAATTTGTCTTGTATCTACGGCGGACGGAAAGTCTTGTAAGAGCCCTATAAGCCATGAACCCATCTTGCCTTGTCGCACTGTTTAAGGTGTGGTGAAGGTATTATGTTGTGTGGCTTGTTCTGCTGGTTTGGGAATTGTTTGTTAGTACTTACGGAAGTTGGGTTGTCACCCATGGAGAAATTGAGCATTCTTAACGAGCACGTCGACAGTGCATTTTTACACCAAAGGCGACGTGTCTTTCATGGACGAAAATAATACCATATACCGCACAATAATCGTGTAACACTGGTTCACGGATCATGAGTCTCCGGTCGTCGAAATTGCTGCTCATGTCTAAGGACGAGTCGGACGGTCTGGACTTTCGAAGGATCATGAGTCTGGCTTACACCGTATACCCTTTCCACCGCAAAGTCCAGATGTAAACCTTATTGTGAACGTTTGAGACATCCTGGGAAACTCATCAGACAGAAATATATTTTGCCATCTCGTTGTACAGGAGCTCTGATATTGTTCAACCCCTGATATTCTTTTGACTTAAATATACTCCAGCATCTCTTAGAATCCATTCCTAACCGCATACCTTTATTTCTAATTAATGACCGGCGTAAGTAATTTTTTATTAGAAAGCGATTGATAAATATTTTAGAGAATTAACGCTTCTCGATATATTGAATTTTTTCAAATAAATTTATAAAAAAAAATCACATAAATTTAAGAAAAGTATTAACTATTGTGAAATATGTTTACCTTTGATCTGTAATATTCTAATCATATATATAAGTGCTCTACCCTTCGTTTGCTCGTAATTTTTTGGCGATAAATGTGTTACATTTGGTAACGCATTTAATAAAATACAATCAACATGGCGACTTTTGGCCTCAGATTGACAGATGTATTGTTAAAATAAGAATACTGACGCTAAGTTAACGAAAATGACACAATATTGAGGAATTAATTATAAAAAAATATTTTTATATGGTCCATATTACTTATTGAGGATGCTAAAATATTGATAATTTTCAATTTCAATTTTCGTGAAATATAAGTTAATTGGGTACTTTGAAATAATTTTACATGTTGTCATTCGAAAAAGCGCCAAAGGAGCAAATTCAACATCATCTTTTATATACATAAATTTTCACAGTGAAAGAAGTATAATATAGGAAATTATATCATTGCTTTACATAAGGAAAACCATCTGCTGGCCACGTCAGATTTTTTAAAATATAACAGCATACTATGATAATGAGAAGAAAACATGTTAGTTTCGTTTTTATAAATTCTTTTTTTATCTTGATTTTGATAAAATATTAAACATTTTAATGTCCAGATATTTGTTTGATTTCAGCGCTTAATCTTAAAATTATCTCTAAAATTAATAGTAAATTAACTTAATTCCATACATTATTTTGAAAGAGAATTCTTATACGAATTGTTATACAGATAATGCAATTTTTAAAATAAACTCTTAATGATATTAGAACCAAAGGGAAAATTTTAAAACTTGTTCACATATTTAGTATCATTTCTACATTTTGTATCATTTTGGCCAGGATTAATGACTTCTATTCGAACTGCATTTATAAAAATGTGTTTGTTCACTGTTACATATTGGAAAGTTGTTTCCTTCAGCACACAAATTTGTTTTCAATCAAATTATTAAAATTGTAATTTATTTTTCTTCGATTGATAGGCTTTGATAGAACAAATTTCACAAGTCAAGATTGTAAAAATGCCGATTTAAAAAAGGTGTGTAATTGCATTTCGGGACAATATTTGTATGTTTGACGAAATTTATTTATCCGAAACATCTTTTTAAACATTTCTTATACATTCTGACATACTTAAGTATTCCATGAATTCACATCTAAAATTAACAAAGTAGAGAAATGGTTAAATCGTACTTACATTCGTCTTTTGAGTTTTTGTCTCCATTTTTCTTTTGGACGTCGATCGGATACAAACATGTCTGAACTCGCACATGGAGGCTGATAGGTTTCTGCCTCTCTTTCAATTCTCTTCTCCAATTCTGCAACTACTTCATTCGCATAGGAATGTTCCTCAAAACTTTTAAGATCGGAATTACTAGTTTCTTTATCCTTTTCATCAATGACAACATCGAGATCTGGTACTACAAATTCTCTGCGCTTCTTAGAGGGCGATTCCTGATGAAAACTTTCTGAACCTTCCTTTGTCTCTTCGTTCGTTTCTTGATTCTTTTTATCGACGACAGCAAGGGGATCAGAATGTTTAAATTTTTTGCTATTCAAAGAGGATGAATCATGATGAATAGTTTCTGATCTTTCCTTTGTCTCTTCTTCTGTTTCTTGATTTTTTTTATCAGAGACAACATCGAGATCAGATTCTTTAATTTTGCTATTCGAAGGCAAAGAATCACGCCGAACACTTTCTGAACATTCCTCTGAGCTCCCTTTATCTTCTGCGGAAGAATATTTTGGGTTCTCCACTTTCTTTATTCGTCTTATTTTGAAGTATTTGTTGCTAGAAAAATAAAAATATAGGTTACACTTACAGTTTTCAAATTCAATATATTGACATTATTGACATATAAGCGTGTTTTAAGACTTGCAGCAAATACTTTTCAAACGTGTCGATATGTGTGTGATTCGGACACGATAATTCAAGAACAAATCCGCTCTCGGTGCAAAATTCTATGCGTGAATACATAATGTAAACTATTGGATGTCGTTCGAATGTTTTGTCATTAATATCATTAGACATCACATGATTTAAAAATTTAATTTTTTCCACAGAAATTCCTTATGGGAAACTATAATATTTCTCAGAACAAAGATGGTATTTGATCGTATTTGGGGATATTGATAATTTGAACAACACTATAGAAGTTAATATGTAGTGTCAAATAGTTTATATTAACACAGATAAGCCAAACGAATCTGCACTAGTGACTAAGCTGTTGCCAACTTATAAAGAAATTTTTATAGATTCTTTTATAAAATATTTAATTCCAGCTGAAAACTGATGATACATTTTTTTCATTCTGATATTGACTATAATTCAAATTGTTTTTAGTGATACCTAATATGAATGTATTAGAATGTCAAGGTGGGACTCACACTTCATATAATTTTTCTCGGAAGAGAAACTTCATACAGAATATGTTTCTTAAATTATAAAGAGCCTAGCCCGCATGACTCGCATGTAAAACACACGCCAATTTAGATGCCGGAGTGAATTTAATAAATAACATTTTTATTGGGAGATACACACATGTGTTGCTCATTGTAATGTACTGTAAGAATGATATGCTTATAAAACTGGTGTAACTGAAAACAATTGTGTATTTAAATATGATATAGGCCTAATTAGGAAAAAATATGGCTTGAGTGGCACTTCCGATATACAATAGCCTAAAGATGGCACATGCCATAAAATGATTCGCCACCAGTGTTCTATTACTTATTCGTGAAACAAATATTAAAATTTGATATTTTTTTTAAATTTTAGAAACTGATTGAAACAACTTACTAATTTTTCAATGTCCACTTTTTCAGTTTTTTCACATTGCTCTCTTTGTCGTCTATATCAGGAGATTGGTCGATATTCTTATGAGTTTCTATATTCTCAATAGATTTCTCTTCGCCCAAGCTTTGACAGATATCTTGGTTGGCCACACATTTCCTGGATGCTGTCTGGATATCATTCGGTTTCAGATCAGCACCCTTGCTTTGTCTCGTAAATCTCTTCTTACTGGAAAATAATATTAATTAATGTAAAAACACCAAACTTCATTATAAAATAACAACATAAAAGTATGACTTGGTTTGCAGCCAATGTCATGTGTAATTTGGCGATAATATATACGCATTTACATTTACGATATTGTTATATGGTTAAAAGCACATGAATACGGACATCTTTCTAACTAAGCATATCCCAAGCACGAAATCTAGAAAAATATTTTTACGCAAGAGTTGCAAAATGTTGCATATTAACGTAGGATGTTGAACTGTAAAATTCTACATTCTTTTATATTTTTGACCCTGTTATAATAATTTCTATATACTTATATTATTTTTATATACTTATATTATTTTTTCCTAATTAGGCCTATATCATATTTACTATCTGCTGTATGTAAACTTATAAATATGTTTTGTTTGATGTGGCCGTGTAAAAACACTCACAATTTTATTTAAATACTGCATTCTTTATAAATGCGAAAGGTTTTGTCGGAAAGTATTATCATAGTTGTATGCTGTATCCATTTTATAAAATGTTATACCCATTTTACTTTTATTATACATACTATAAACAATGATTTTTAAGCATACTTACAGTCTAGGTAGAAGTGATGTCTCCTCCATTATGGCATTCAATTCTGTTTTTAACTTTTAAAGCAAAAATATTTCTCTCTCAAAAAAATCGCAGGTTCATACATTAAAGCTATTTTTGGAAGTGAAAAGATTATTCATTTTTGTACACTGTAACAATAAATTCGTTTATACAATACTTTTCTGATTGCGTTTATTAATATGTTTTGTATTTTTACATTGTTGGCAATTATGGTTATTTTGCTTTTATTTAATATTGTTATACAATTTTTATTGTTGTAAAACGCTTATTTGCGGGATTTCTTTTTTATTTTTGCTTAAACTTTTCAGAAATTTTATGTTTGTATTTTTGTTTGAATTTCGAATTTTAAAGAGTCAGATACAGATTCAATGACTTTTGACTTTTTATCTTGCAATATGGAAAGTATGGGAAAGTATTATGACGGGGTCAAAAAATTAGAATAGGGGCTTTCGACGGAGAAGCACGTTTAAAATATCCCTTAACTCGAAACGAACGTTTTTTAGGTGATGCTTGTGTATGTGTGGAGACGGTATCTCACGAACAAATGGAGAGTTACGAACGAAGTTTGATATAAAAATTGTAATCGGTCAATACCGGAAGTCTTGATTTTAAATGCAATTGAATGTTCGGAAGAAAATTTTAAAAATCAGGACCTTCAATAATGTTAAGAAAATAAAAATTTCTTATGTAATGTTTTATTAGGTAACGATTGACATAAATTTTAGAATTATGAAAAAGCTAGCATTAATCTTTCTCGAGATATTGCACGTTTCAAATAATTTCATAAGAAATTTAGAAAAATAAAAAGCGATTGACTATTCTAAAATATGTTAATCACCCTCATGCGTCTAGTGCGTCCCATTCACGACAGAAGATATTTGGTGTAATAGCTTTTTATTTCGACGCTTAACAATTCGCTAACAGACATTTATAAATGAGAAATGCTCTTACCGTTTGTCAATAGAGTTTGGAGATACATTTTGGAAAACTTTACGACTCATTTAGCGAAACATCTCCAACTTGGTGGTATCTCACCCCCAGATAAACTAAAACATCGTTAAAATTGCAAAAATGTGGCCAAGTTCAAGAAAATGAGGTCGAATTACGGATGACTCTATTATTAAAATATTGTCGTATATGGACTATGTTTCTTCTTGATAATGTTATCCATATTGTTAATTGACAATTTCGAGTTCACCAAAATATAAGTTTATTGGGTTCTTCGAAATACACTGGCGGAAATTAAAATCCCAACACCAAGAAGAAATTAGTTTAGAGGAATTAAATTTAGACAAAGTAATTGTGTGGGTAACATACTTATTTGAATAAAGTTTCAAGGTCACAGGTAAAGGATGCGCGAGAAGAGCCATTTCAAATATGAAATGGTGGTACATTAATAACCGCTGTAGTCGCCACGATTTTGAATGCAAACGTGCATGCATTGTGTCGTAGAGGTGCCGTACGTCATTTTGTGGAATGGAATTCCATGCCTGTTGCACTTGATCAGTCAAATCAGCAACGGTTAATGCTGGTTGGGGGTGACGCCGGATTTGTCTTCCAATAATGTCCCATACTTGCTCGATGGAAGAAAAATCTGGTGATCTCGCAGGCCAAGGCAACATATCGACACTCTGTGGAGCACGTTGGATGACAGTAGCGGTATGAGGACGAGCGTGATCCTGTGGGAAAACATCCTCTTGAATACTGCTCGTGAAGTCAGCACAACCGGTTCAATCACCAGTCTGATGTACAAATTTGCTGTCAAGGTACTTGGAATAACGACGAGAGTGCTCCTGCTGTCACAGGAAATGGCTCCCCAGACCATAACTCCTGGTGTAGATCCAGTGTTTCTACGACGCAGACAACTTGCTTCCAAGCGCTCACCTGGCCTCCTTACCAACGTACGAGCATTACTGGCACCAAGACAGAAACGGCTCTCACCTGAGAATACAACAAATCTCCACTCCGCCCTATAATGAGCTCTAGCTTGACACCAGTGACGTCCCAGGTGGCAGTGATTCGGAGTTAATAGTATGAACGCCACAGACCGTCTGGCTCGGAGCTGTCCCTCAAGTAATCGATTTCTTACAGTTCGCTGTGTCACTCTGGGGGCAACAGAAGCTCTAATTGCTACTGCAGATCCAGTACGATCCGCCACAGCCATGAGGCGAATACGGCGGTCTTTCCTCTCAGTATTGACCCATGTGCGGCCGGCCCCCGGTCTTCTTGAGACAGTGCCTTCCCGTGACCACCGCTGCCAACAATCATGCACAGTGGATAGATACATCCCAGCCAAGTCTTTCTGCAATATCGCGGAAAGAAAATCCACCTTCCCGTAGCCCTATTATACGGCCTCGTTCAAACTCACTAAGCCGCTGATACTGCCTTCTTCGTCTCCTTAAAGGCATTATTGACTCAAACCAGCCCACAATGCCCAGTCTGGAAGATAAATAACTCTCACGAAGTTTACACCGAGTATTTAAAACAAACGTGATTTGCATGATTATAGCTGCTAGCGCCACTCTTATTAGTCTAGCTCGAAATCTGAATTGGAGTCATCTTTCATATGTGCAAACGAGCCTCCCAAATTCCGTTTACCTAGCACAACTCCTTCTTGGTGTTGGGATTTTATTTTCCGCCAGTGTAGTTTTCAGGTGGTCAGACAAAAAAAAAACGCCAAAAGCACAATTTAACATGAAAATTGCGCTGCAGATTTTATACGTCATTTTGTCATTAGGGGAAGAAGAAAGTTCATTGTATTATATTCGGAAATTCGTGTTCTGCTTACAACAAATGTTTAAAAAAAATTCTAAGAAATTTAACCTCGAGACATTTGATGTATATTCTTTACGTTTATATACTTTATCTGCAGAAATAAACTCATCAGTTTTAAATGTTTCAATTTTAGTTTTTGACAATAGTTTTTCATACCAGATAATATCATTTTATGCAGAAATTTAAAATATTTTTATAAAAACAGCCCACATATGAATGACTCTTTGAATCTGTATGATTATCTGCACTATTAAAATATGCACGACTATGTATTTATACCGTCTAACGTTTTCCTTGTTGATTTCCATTCCTCAAAATGTTGGTCTGCGCCTCGTATAAGTCATTTTTTATAGACTTGCGTTAGCTGTTCGAAGATTGAAATAAAATTAGTAGGTTCGAAATTATATTTAAAAGAAACTACTGGAAATCGGGCGTAAAATGCATAGCTAAACAATTAACATCGCTTAATAAGTTTCATCGAGGTAAGTTGTTTGTCGTGAAATATCAATATAACATTTCACATTATATTCTGAATAGGATATAATTATTTAATTTGTCTACATCCCTACAAATGTAGATATGAGACCGTGTGGGTTATTCGTCCACGGATGAGCCGGACGGTTTTCGACCGTGTGGGTTATTCAGAATACAGCCGTCTGCTTCTAGGAACCAATAATGGGCCGCTTCAATAATTTTTATACTTAAGGGATACTACTGAGACCATCTCAGAACGATTGCAAATTAAGTGTTTTTAAAAACGCAACCAAGCTGGTCAATGAAGATGACAATTACAATTACATCGGTCAGTTTAGGAATGTGAGTTACATAAGTGTTCAAACAAAAAGTATTTTTTATTTATTTTCTTACTATGTAATATTGTACAGAGAAAGTATTATTTTTAACAAAAGTTTCGAACTCGAGATTTTAATGTCAATATACGCTTTAAGAGCGCCTCAACATGTTTTGACTATTTTTGGTGGGATGTCTGTCTGCCTGTGTGTTGTTGTTGTTGAAACCCAGACCGCCCGACCCAACAGAAAGGTGTAAGGTAACAGTTTGGACGGTCGGGAAGTGCCACCCAATTTAGACCGGAACCCTGTGGGGGAGGCATCCACAGGGACCGTACCCTCCTTCCCCTACCACCAACCTCTCCGAAGGACTTTCGGACTGTCTGCCTGTGTGTGTCTGATATCTGTGGTCTATTTCTTGTGCACACAAATATTAATGGATTTTCGCCAATCTTTACACCAGGCTTTGTCATAAAATCTAGAAGTGATAGAATTTTTCTTAAACTCGAGCGAAAACTTCGAATTTTGTATTTTTCTAACATGGCAGCGTAGTTCAAAATTTGATATAATCAGGGATAAAAGGGTTTATTTATGGCTAAATGATCACGAGGCTTGACAGTTTCAATCGTTGTCGTAAAAAATTGCCGCGATACAAAGTTTAGTTCGTGCCGTCATTAGCTCCTCTTGGGGGGCAAGTTGCCCTCGGGAGGTACATTATCAAGTGCGGTATCATTCAAAATAATTTTTCAAGCCCTTTAAAGTAAAGGATAACACGAAATTGCATCCATGATATCCACATTTGAAAAAGAAAAAAACTTCTAGTGTGTGAAAGTCAATCCTGCTGCTCTAAGTCTACAGACGAGTCGGGTGGTCTGGGCTTTCGACACTCCTCCAGCACTTCCCGGCCACTCAACTTCCTGCTGTAAGCCAGCAGAGTGGTCTGCTCCTTCAACACTTCTCCAGCTAATTTTTACTTTCTCTCCAACACGTGGTAATGTATAGGGAAATATTGGAATCATGCCGAAAATCGCAACTCGAGATTTCGACGAATCTACGCGTTTCGGGACCTTTAGAATGCGAAAATACTATTTTTAGTGTGACGTCTGTGTGTGTCCGTGTGTCTGTCTGTGCAATATATGTATTCATTTTAATTCAAAAACTAATGGATCTAATTTCATAAAATTTGGTAGGTAAGTCAGTTGGGTGTGACCCTGGTGCCGCTTAGTTTTTGGTACGATTCGGAAAAAAAGAATCCGCCTTTTTTGCGAAATGGTCAGCAAAATCCATGTATCCACTCAAATTGAAATACTAATTGACCAATTTTTGTTTAAATGTATCAATTAAATGCTTGTTTTATACTTAATTTTTGACGAGGAAAAGAATAAGAACAACTCTATTACTGTGGACTAACCGTCTCAAGATATTTGAGATGTTTTGCATTTGTTATGCTGCATTTGTAGAAATGTCTAATTACCAAATAAAAACAGAAATTGAATTAAAAATGCAAATTTAGTGTTATTTTGTGCAATTAAGCTGAATTTAATGAATTATTAAAGAAATGAAGAAATGAATTTGAGTCTGCAAGGAAAGTCATGTGCTGCCCACATCAGATTTTTGATATTACTAAGTTAATATTTTCTCTATTTCGTATTTATTTGTTCCCTTCGGGGGAGGTTGTGTGTGTTCCTGTCTTGAACAACGAGAAAAGGGGGTAGTAAATTTATAAAAACTAATTTGTAAAAATTAAATACGTGACTCGTTCTGTTTCTAGAATTGATCGTTACTTTGTAGTTTAAAGTTATAATGAGAATGATTTTACTAGAGAATTGCATCCTTTGGTTCATGACGCTTATTTGTTCGAAATAGAAATTGTGCTTATGTATATTGTCATTGTAATGGTGCTTTATTGGCTTTCTTTTTCAATGTATATCAAAATATATATCATACAGCTGAATGCTACTGATTGACTAAGAAATGTATGACATAGCTCAAACAGCTGAAGGTATAAATTATAAATTTTGTATACACTTGGAATAATGACAGATAATAACTTAATAAATATAAAAAATCTGAAACTTTTGGATTTTGTTAAAAATTTATAAATTGCGGAATTTTTTGTTCCAACATTCTTTTAGCTATCACTCGAGAACAGCTAGCTGCACAAAATTCGCTTTTATATCGTCTTTCACAAAAGCAGTAAAATCCAAAATCTCATAATTAACTCAGTGTGTGTATAATCTACCCTTCTTCAAATATTTAAATTTATATTTACAACAGACTATTTTTTTAAATTATATTTTATTCACGAATTTATTTACAGTTTTTGATTCCATTGTGATTACTAGGGTAACCGAGTGCGTTTCAAATACAGACATCTTTTGTTGCCTATTCATTTAATCAAACAATTGAAAAATAATGCTATAATGAATTGATTTTAAGTTGAAATTAAGTCAACATGTAGTGATTGGACAAGAAGTTCTACAGATCTCATGTTCCATGCTAACAGAAGTGTGAAACATGCGCCGTTTTGATGCTTAAATTTGAAAAGGTTTTTGTTACTTAAAACTGTAGATGTAGGCATGCAGATGGCATGTAGATGGCTGGTTAGGCATGTAGATGTTACACTGAGGGACAACTAGTCGTTTCATCCGGGCGAAGAATAGATGAAAATGGTTAGTTGCGGATGTAGTCAATTTTTTTTTTCTTTTGGTTCTATGTTTTATTCTGTAGTTCCAGTAATGACTACTTTATTTTCGTTTGCTTTCAAATGTAATGGACATTGAGTATAATTATATGATTACTTCTATAATAATTTGAAATATACTTAACTGCATTTCACGTTAATAGAGAAAATATTTAGGAACATTTAAAATTTACAGACTGTTATACAGTGCACTAGTAGATAAAAGCACATGGACACGGGCATCCTGTTTAAAATGTACTTTATACTTTCTATAAAGCTTATGGAAAGGTTTTAAAGTAATTTTTTTGCAGAATTGGTACATTATGTATTAGGATTTAGACTACAATAAATAAATTCTGATCTTTCGCCAACTTCTCTTTAGATTTTTAACACTATTTCAATAATTTGCCCAGACATACTATGTACTTTCATATTGTAGGGAAGTTAATAAAACAAATGAATAAAATATGTTCTGATAAAATCCGTCAAGATCTTAATGGTGTAATATATTTAAATGAAACATAATGTATAAAACGGAAAATTAGACATAAGTTGTATCATCGTTACACGTTCAATCCATTTTTAAAATACAAGCACAAAATGGGATTTTCTAGAATACTTACAATCTAGACAATATTGATTCGCTCATTTTCGCCATTTGGCTTTCAAATCTTTACTTTAATACGTAAATACTTATAAATAGGTTTAAAAATCAATGTTTAAGGCTTCGAATTATTTTTGGATGTGAACAAATAATGATCCATTATTGCACAGTATGACAATACATTTGTCTGCAACAATGCAGTTTTCATTGTATTCTTTTTAATGGTTTTCGTTTGTCCATTGTAGCCTATGCAGTTACTTTACAACCGTCTAATATTGTTGTAAATTTTTTTTTGTAAAATAGGTAATAGATTTTTAAGTTTTACTTAAACTCTCCAAGACTACTTTCCCTTGCCTATATTGTCGTCTGGTCCAATCACATTCATACCCCCCTCCCCCAACAACATTGCTCAGACGATTCAATGCGGATATTTGACGATTAAAACGCTTTGCTTCTGTTCCCAATTAATTAGTTTATACTCATGATGCACTTAAATCACTTGCAGCAAATTAATTTTCATGTATCTACGTCTATCAAGGAAGTGTAAAAAAAAAATATTTTCAAGCAGTAGTTATAGTCATTGTGCATGCTTGTACAGGGTGTCCCAAAAAGATTGAAACGTGCTTTAATTCTTTACCTGTTGGAGATAAATGGGCAATATAAATTGCAAAAATGTTGAAAGTAAGGTGGGAAATAAGACTACGTTAAGGAAATAATCCTCCCATTAACTTTCAAAAAGTTGCATTTTTCAAATTTTTATACGACCCTCTTAGACAAATTTGGTCAATCAGAGAATTTTTATTTTTAATGCAACAACATCATTAAAAAACCCGCATATCTGTATCTTTAAAATAAACTGCATTATGATAAAGGAAAAAATCTAATTTATGCCACTTTTCCGTACCATGTGAAAGACTGTTTTATGAGTAAAAATAAGGATCATAAACAAATTGACGATGGAAATTGTTTGGATCAAAAATAAGTTAATATGTGTCAAAATTTTTTATCACAAATGCATCTAAATAAAGCATTACACAGACAGAGATCATATGAAGCAGTGGTAGTCACTACGCAATTGGGTATTCTATGTACTATCATCCAGTTTTTTCATTTTTGTGATATGTAACAAATTTACATTTCTAATTTGATATAGGGTCCCTATTCCCAATGTTCAATTTTTAATTAGATATAACTCTATCAATTTTAAAGATACAGATATGCGTTTTTTTAATGATCTTGTTGCATTAAAAAAAAAAAATCTGTTTGACCAAATTTGTCTAAGGGGGTCGTATGAAAATTAAAGAAAGTGTAACTTTTTGAAAATTGATGGGAGGACTATTTCATTAATGCAGCCTTATTTCCTACTTTACTTTCAATAATTTTGCAATTTATATTGCCCACTTATCTCCAACAGGTAAAGAATTAAAGCGTGTCTTATTCTTTTTGGGGCACCCAGTACATGTCCCAATTATGTGAACTTCTATGGAAACCAATGAATTTTGTCCCCCACAGATGGCTAAAAACTGTGGGGGACATAATATATTAAATATGTAAATATATTTTCAAAAAATTGATGTTATTGCTTGAGTAAATTTTACCTATGAGTTTGATGTGATATTTAAATTGAAAATGTTCACTTTCATACAGACATCTTAAGTTCTTGTTTATCATTAAGCAATTATGCACCATATTAAGAAAGTGTGCAGCACCTCTATTGGCGAATGAAGAAGTTGAAACTTCTATCTCAAAAACGAAGTAAGATTTGCGAACATCGCTTATCTTACTTCGCTATCTCAGTCAAGTAATCGCTACCTCAATCAATATAGCTACCTCAATTCAAGTAATACTCTAATCTCATGAATAGTTTTTCTACACTTTGAACACATAGGCACAGTTTACAGAAACCTATTGAGGACACAACTCCGTCACAAATATGCATTCATTTTCGATTGAGCAATCTTATTATAATGCAGTATGTCTGGTTTGATAGTTGAGAAAAATTGCATAAGAATCTCGCCCTGTATATTTTCTTCTATGCAGCAGATTTTGTCATACCTCCGCAGTACACTAACACCATCATAAAATATTTCTTGATAAATCAAAATATCGTCCAAGACTTACAGATGCTAATCTTCAGTCAATTCTGAAAATCAGTGCAGTCAGTCGCTTTGACGCTCAACATCGATAACATAATGAAGCTGAAAGTACATCAAATGTTTGGATTTTGGAAATAATGCGCTGTTTTTAACCGTTACGTCTTAATGCCATTTTATTTTTGATGCACACTTTAAATTTAAATACAATATTTTTTTATATAAAATTACCGTTTAATCTAATGTCTGCACACTGATATACTTTGAAAGTAGAATTGGCATTTTAAAAGATTGAGTTCGACACCCATGATGTAAAGCATGCTTTACGTGGTATGAAATGATTTTGGTTTGCACATGACATGCAAACAGATGGTAAATGATAAGGCCAACGAAAAGCGATCATTGTGCAAGTATTTCGTTTACTAATGAAGTACTTCTGATGGAAACGGCCAGAAATACACATGGGAAAATAATAATCTGTGTAATAAGCTAATTTTAATTTAAGTGCAGCTCAAACTACTGCTAAAGCATGAATGTCAAATAACTTTTTAAAACCAGCATATTATGAAAACTGAAAATATCGACCGGTTTAGACGGCAATAATAGCCTTCATCGTCAGGACGCACAAGAAGCGTAACCGTGACTCGCCAGAAAATAATCGGTGATTGATGCAGGAACAGTTGACCTGACAGAAACAAGGGAATGGTGCTATCAACGGCGAGATAAGGAAAGGGTGAGGACAATAAAATTCCCAGGAGGTAGGAACTAAAGGAGGGGCATAATGAATTAAATGTACAATACCAAATAGAAATGTAAACGTTAACTAACTTATTCAAATCATTTGTTCATAAAATCCCAATTAAATTAAAACTTTAGGGAAAAAATAAAATTTTACCGAAATAAAAATGAATTTTTTGATAATTCTAATATTTCGATCTCGTCTGCTTTCTTCTTATTTCGGTAGTTTTAATTCTTTCATATTTTTTTTAATTTATTTGCGACTTTATGAACAAGAATCCTTGACCCACCCCTAGATTTTGCCTATTGGTTCGTTTACCCCACCAACCCTTCTTCTCTCACCGGCAGCATCCATTCTCTGCCTTTCGATTTTTCATATTTTAAATATGGGAAGTAAAAATATGTGTGTGTGTGTGTGGGGGGGGGGGGGGGAGTAATGCTAAATGATTCCTGGGTATTGCTAAATGGCCAATCAAGGGTTTCAGACTTGTTAAATCGTTTGTTATGACTGCTGATCTTCCATAAAAAGGAAAAAATTGCATCTTATATTTGCTTTTAGCCAGACGTTCATTTACTGTGAAATATCAGAATTTTTAATAAGTCCAACATTTCTAAAATACATGTTTGAATGCAGTAAATAACTATATGTTGTAGGTTTACAAGCATTACAGGTAAATTTAGAGCTGTAGAAAATCGTAAGACTACCGTGCAGTTTTTGCAAATTTTCGTCTGAATTTGCTATGTAGCTGCACCACGTCTCAACAATATTGAATCGATTATTGCCACCATCTGTTATTTTAACGCGATACTCATCCAAGTACACACATCTGATGATCGTTTATACATTTTCTTTTAGATTTTAATTTCTGTATGAGAGGCAATGTACATCACGGCAATGGTTTGTATATGATAATCACAGTAGCGCCTAGAGCTTTTTATTTGCTCCATTTGTTTTTGCAAATTGGCATTTTATTGCTAATTACGCGATGATCTAAAATTTCCTAATTGACATTTTTCTGTATCTCCCATATTTAAGAAGATAGGTGTGTTAACTTCCAAATTTTTCCGCTAGAAGCGCTGCGTCAGTATAATCTCGGAGTGTATATACACAACGATATCTCGCTTTCATAGCTTTGCCTACCTTTGCTCAAAAATTATTTGACTTTCTTGAAGCTTTACTGAGCACTCGGTATGTTGCAGACTTTCATAATGCTCATAGTAATACAGCATCTGTCCAATTGAAATAATTCCATTCCTAAAACTAATCCTCAATAATTAAAACTAGTACTGCCCAGTTTTAGTTAAAGCTAGTTAAACTAGTACTAATTAAAACTAGTGGCAGCAGTGTGGTAAAATATTATTGCTCTGCGAAGGAAATATTATTGCTTAAAGTTTGAAAAGGAATTAAAATTATTTTATCACACACTGTATTCAGATCATCAGAAATATTTTTCGCTCCCCCAACAAAAGATTTTCAAGCGAATTATTTTCAATTAGCATAAATTAATATAAACATGGCCGGCCAGTGTGAATTTTACAAAGTTCTTAAATTATTTCTTAAAGTTTTTTTTTCTGTGTATCCAAGATTTCGGAAAATACTAATCACAAAAGCTCAAACCACAAAGACTTAACTTACTGTCAATGTGTGCAGTACATTTATTTTTACATTCTCATACTATGTGTTATATTATAGAGAAAGTGCTGTCTTCACGAAAATTTTCGAATTCGAGATTTGGATGCAAATATATGTTTTAAGACCTCCCGAACGCGTTTTAGCTATTTTGGATGTTGTCTGTGGTCGATATCTTGTGTATAAGGTAGTGGCCACAAATATAAATGGAATTTTACGAAAATTTACATCTTGCTTTGTTATGGAAATATCTAGAGCTAAAAATATACTTTTTTAATTCGAGCTAAAACTTCGAAATGTATTCGAAATTTTATATTTTTGCAACATGGCAGCATGTGACAAAAATTGGCTTAAATTGGTTGATTTATGGCTCAATGATCACAAGATAGTTTCAATCATTGTTAAAAATGATATTTTTTTCGTGACGTCATTAGCATCCATTTTTAGTGGGAGTTTCGGCCCCGGGGTGAACCTTGTCAAGTATGGTATTAATCGGAAAATACCATACTTGGCAATGTAGCCTTTTAAAGTGAAGGGTAACACGTTATAATTATAATCATTTGGACAGTCCAATATCGATTTTTCTAAATTTCTCATGTAAAATTTGAGATATATATATATTAAAAATGGATTCTGATATGAGAAAGTCGAGTTGAGCCAAGCTCCATTTAATATTTATGTGCATCCAAATATAATGGGCATCATATTATTACAATTGGATGACTATACAGAAGTATATGGTCACAGTATTCTTGATGAAAATGTACTCTTTACATTCTAGAAAGCTTATGGAAACATTTTAAAGCAAATTTTTTAGGCAAAAGTTGCAAAATTGATATCATGTATTAGGATTTGAAATTCAATAAACAAAAAGCTGATCTGCCACCATCTTTATTTCATATTTTGAACCTTATCGTAATAATTTACCCAATATACTATTGACTTTAATATTATAGGGAAGCTAATAAAACATACAAATAAAAAAGGTTCGGGATGAAATCCTTCAAAATATTATTCCTATGATGAATTTAAACTTAACCAAATTTATAAAACAGGAAATTAGACGTAAATTGTATTATCGTTGCATGTTTCTCTAATTAATTCATTTTTAAAATACAAACACAAAACGTGATTCTTTGGAATACTTACAATCTAGACGTTATGAATTCACTCATTTTCGCCATTTGGCGTTCAAATATTAACTTTAATACGTAAAAAACTGTAAATAGGTTTTCTGTCACAAAAAACTATGTTTAAGGCTTCAAATTATTTTTGAATGTGAACAAATAATGATCCATTCTTGCACAGTATGCCAATAAATGTGTCTCCAACAATGCACTTTTCATTGTATCTTTCCAATAGTTTTCGTTTGTTCATTGTAGCCTATGCAAATATTTTGCAGCCATCTAATAGTGTTGTAAATTATTCATTGTTGTAAAATTTTTATTGTAGTAAAATGGTTAAGATTTACATGATATTTTAGCTTGCTTAAGCTATCGAAGACTGTTTCCCTTTCCTTGTCTGTATTGCGGTCTGGTTCAATCATATTCCTACCTCGCGTCTAGACGATTTAATACGAAGAACTTTCGATTAAAACGCATCACTTCTTAGGGATTATAATCATAATGCATTTAAAAATATTGTTGCCACTTAATTTTCATGTGTCTGCTTCTATCAAAGAAGTGAAAAAATATATTCCCACAGTAGTTATATTCATTGTATGTACTTGTGTGTGTTCCAATTGTGTGAACTTTTATGGAAACCAATGAATTTTGTCCTACCCAATGTCCAATGAATTTTGCCCCCTCCCCCCTGCAAACTTATAAATTTTTAAATCATTGATTTTGCTTGAACAAGTTTTACCAAATGAGATTGAGGCGATATTTAAATTGAAAATTTTCAATTTTATAGAGACCTAGGTTCTTAATCATCCCTTTAGTTTTCGATTGAAACGTATTAAACATACTAATTTTAAAGCAACTATGCGCACTATATTGAGAAAATTCGCAGAGCCTCTAGTGGCGAATGAAGAAGTTAGAACTACTGTCTTGAAAACGAAGGAGGGTAGCCGAAAATTTTCAATGCCGATAAGATATAGAGCATTTTCTATGCAGTATGAAAGGTTTGCACATGACATGCAAACATATGATAAATGATGAGGTCAACGACAGCCGATCATTAGGCACATATTTTGTTTACTAATGAAGTGCGTCTGATGGAAATGGCGAGAAATACACCTCACAAATTAATAATTTGTGTAATAAGCAAATTTTAATTGATTTGCAGCTCAAAATGCTGCTAAAACATAAATTCGAATCACTTCGTTAAAAGCAGCATATAGTAAACAAGAAAGATCAATCATGCTTAAAGCATTGATTATGAAACACTTTCCAACTTCAATGCAATTTTATTTAAACATGTCTAAAATGCAATACATTCCTCGGTAATATTTTAAAACTACATTAATTTATTATATATGAAAATTTAAACCTTCATCGAAAAAAATGAACTTCATTCAAATGACGGCATTGAAATATAAATTACCTGGTTTAAACATCTCTAAAATGCGATACATTCCTCAGTAATAATTTTAGAATTATCATAATACTACGATAATTTATTATATTTGAAAACTTCATCGAAAACAACTGAAATTCATTCAAATGACGTCATAGGAAAAATAACACGCCTGGCTCTCTCAGTAAAAGCAGCATTTCATTCATAAACAATTTCCCATTCATTTCATTTATCACAATACTATAATAATTTATTTTATTTAAAAAGTAACACCATGGAGCTACAAGTAATTAAACTCTATGCTTAAAACTTCATCGAAAAAAATCGTCCTTCTCTTTGTAAAATCAATGCATACATTCATATCAGCTATGCAGACTCCATGAGCTAAGTAATTTTGTGTTAAAGAAATACAGCAATTCTAATACAACTCATTCTACATATTTTGCTGTTTACATTTTACATAAGTGAAAAATATGCTTCATTTTAGAAATAATCAAATTTGGATGAGCATTTAAACTCAAATATATTGTAATTGCGTTTTTCCAGTATGTAGATGCACAGAATTTAAGCAAAAATAAAGTGGTTTTAGGACGGATACAACACTCTATATGAATTTAAAAGAACTTTAAAAATCACGATTTTGAGACAAGATGGATGCCATATATCATTTTGAAGTGGGTCACGTGATCTTTTCATATCATGGTCACGTGATCACTTCATATATGAGGTGCAATAATTATTTTAATTTTTATTTAAAAAACTACTGAATATGTTTCGCTGAATTTTTTAAAAATATTTTATGGAACAATTTGAACATTACCTAAAATTTTCGAAACAATTTGTGAATTTTAAATCCGCTTAAAAAATGTTTGAAAAATTAGGTCCCATAGGGCTTAATGTATTTTATTTTTTCAACCCGGGTTCAATCCAAAACTAATTGGGTGATATTTTTCATTTATATTCCCTTAAGTCCTGCAGACCGTCTGAACAACATGCTAAAATTTCATTTTGATTAAGTCATTTTTACGGCAGTTATCGTGCTAACGGACAGACAGACCGACAGACAGAATGAGCAAAGTCATAAACACTTTTCAGCTTTGTTGTAAAGTATTAAAAAACTCAAAATTCACAATCATGTGCACATTCCTATAATATTCTAAATGGCATTGTTATTTTAATCATTCTATTAAAATATTTAACTTAATGCTCCTATAAAGATGTTTTAGAGGAATCTCTGTTCTTACCATACAGAATTACTTCTGAGAAATGAAATATCTTGGTCCGCATGTAAACAAATTTATAAAAATTATTAAATTAAATCAATATTTGCCGAACTGAAAGCCCTAAAATTGTATGGAAAGATATACCTGTACTACTTACGTTCTCGAATATTAGAAGACATACCCGTGTATTAGTAGAATATTACCCATCTACAATATATGAGTTTCACAAATCTTTGCCAAAAAATAACAGATAACACAATAAATTGAAAATATCAGTAATCCCCGTGATCTTTAACCCTGAAGGCCGTAATTGATTCCAATATAGTCCAAAATGAATGTGCTAAGATTATATACCCCTACTACTTATATTCTCATAGATTAGAAGATCCGTATATAAGTAGAAGACTACCCTTACTACAATATATGAGTTTCAAAAATATTTACTAAAATAAACCCGATAACGTAATAAATTGAAAACATCAATAATCCTCTTAATCTTTAAATCCGAAAGCCGTAATAAAAGCCAATATCAAAATGAAAGCGCTAAAATTGTATACGGAGATATATACTCGTACTACTTACAATCTCGTAGATTAGAAAGTATACCCTTGTATTAGTAGACGATTGCCCGTACTGCATGTTCGTACTGCATAGCTGTTCTTCGTACGGAACATATAATATAAATAAACATAAAATTTACAATCATGTGCAAATTCTATACTATTTATTCAAAATATTCTAATAAATATTTAAATTACTGCTCCTGAAAGAAGTTTAAGAATTATTGTTCTCGCTATACAAAAATTATCTTCACAGGCTGATCTGAAAAATAAAACATCCTGTTCCCGTTTGTTAACAACTTTGCCAAAAATATGAAATTGAATCAATATATGCTAAAATGAAAGCGCTAAAATTGTATGGGAAGATATATATATATATATATATATAACCGTATTACTTATATTTTCGTAGATTAGAAGATATGCCCGTGTACTAATAGAAAAATACCCGTACTACAATATATAAGTTTCATTAATCCGTTGCTAAACAACATGATATTTTCTTATAAAAAGTTATTAAATAAATATATCTTTATTAAATGTTGTCTTTATTAAATAAATGTGCGGGAAATAATATCGTCTGTATAATGCAATGTCTATGAAAGGTTTAACTGTAAGTTTTTAATTAATTTCTGGACAACTCCTGGTCATAAAAACTCGGACCATGGACTAAATTTTAAGTGGGATTAGTCCAAGGCTACCTACAAAATTTCATGAAATTCGGTGCAGTTGTTCTCCCGTGATGATGAGACAAACATACAGACAGACATATTTTCAGTTTTATTTATATAGATTATATTTATATACTAGCAGCATACCCGTTCTTCGTACGGAGTATATAATATAAAGAAACTTAAAATTCACACTCATGTGCAAATTCCTATAGTATACTAAATGACATTTTTAATCAAAATATTCTGCTAAAGTATTTAACATAATGTTCTTAAAAAGAAGTTTAGGAATATCTGTTCTCGCTATTCAAAATTATCTTCACGGGCAGATCTGAAGAATAAAACACCCTGGCCTCTTTTGTAAGCAAATTAAAAAAAAATATGGAATTGAATCAATATATGCAAAATAAGAGCGTTAAAATTGTATGGGACCCGTACTACTCATATATGCGAATATTAGAAGATATAACCTGTATTAGTAGATTACATGTATAAATTGAAATATCAATAAATCCGTAATCTTTAAACCAGAAAGCAGTAATTGATTTCAATATGTGCCGAAATGAAAGTGCTAAAATTATATTGGAAGATATACCCATACTACTTATAATATCTTAGATTAGAAGATATGTCCTAGTGTTCGTAAAATATTACCCGTATTATAATATGAGTCTTAAAAATCTTTGCCAAAATAAAACAGATTGATTAATAAATTAAAAATATCAATAATTCCCGAAATCTTCATAGCAGAAGGCCGTACTTGATTCCAATAAATGTCAAAATATATGCCAATATACCTGTACTATTTATATTCTCATAGATTAGAAGATATAGCCGCGCATTTGTGGAAGATTACTCGTACAACGTACAATATATGAGTTTCAGCCATTTTTTCCGCAATAAAACAATGGCATAAGAAATTGAAAATATCATTAATATCTGAATAAATAATCCCCGAAAACATAAATAATAATAATGTTTAAATCTGATGATTGTAATTGATATTATCCAGTCAAAAATACGTTGGCAATGAAATTTATTTTATATACATATCTTCATTATTAAAATCGGAAAATATTTAATAAAAACCTTCTTACTCATAAACACACTGAATTTAAATCCGTTTCTAAGCGACATGTTATGATTTGCTTCAAATAAATTGGTGGTCAAAATGTCGTGTGAATAAAGCGATCTCTAATGAAGGTTTCGCGGCATTTTAAAAAATCGCCAAATTTATCGCCAAGTGGCACTGTAGAAATGACAGTCCCATTTGGCCATAAATTGACGGACCATCATCGAAATATTATCCCCTAAAAACACAATTTAATTTATTTAGCGCAATTTTATCAATTTCAAGATAGTTTTATGGATTTACAAACATTTTTATCAATTTGTTGATATTTTAAAACTTCGCTAAATGTGTTACTAAGTAAGACGGTTGGACTGACAGACAAATGCTAACGAAACACCAGTTCAGTACTTTCTTCTAGCAAAACAAAATAAATTTCATTGATTTACATCGTTTTTATCAATTTGGAGACATTTCAATCAATTTGGCAACGTTTAAGGAATTTGCCAAGTTAGCGATATCCAGCCAAATTCGTAGCTCTAAATTTGCAGGTTCCAGTTTGTATATAATAAATGAAAACACTAAAATATTATTAGAAGATATACCCGTTCTACTCTTTTTCTGTTTCAACAATCGGATAAATGAATTTATTGGGTAGACAGAATATATGAGTTTATTAGCTAAACACAATATATAAGCTTGAAACCTCTTTGCAAAATAAATGAAAGTGATGTACGCAGTTCGCAATTAATATAATTACAAGAAAGATCAATCATGCTTAAAGCATTGATTATGAAACACTTTCCAACTTCAATGCAATTTTATTTAAACAAGTCTAAAATGCAATACATTCCTCGGTAATATTTAGAAACTTATCACAATACTGCATTAATTTATTATATTTGAAAACTTAAACCTTCATCGAAAAAAATGAACTTCATTCAAATGACGGCATTGAAATATAAATTGCCTGGTTTAAACATCTCTAAAATGTTATACATTCCTCGGTAATAGTTTTAGAATTATCATAATACTACGATAATTTATTATATTTGAAAACTTCATCGAAAACAACTGAAATTAATTCAAATGACGTCATAGAAAAAATAACACGCCTGGATCTCTCTATAAAAACAGGATTTCATTCATAACTTTCTCCCATTCATTTCATTCATCATAATACTATAATAATTTATTTTATTTAAGATCATGGAGCTACAAATAATTAAACTCTATGCTTAAAACTTCAACAAAAAAATCGTCCTTCTCTTTATAAAATCAATTAATATTTCATTCATATCAGCCATGCAGACTCCATGTGTCGTATCGCATGTATGTTCGATTCGACAGTTTGAGAATCGCGGCTTGGAAATCTCTCCTTTTCAACGCCTGCATTGTGTTAAGCCTCGTTTAGATTCATTTACGTGTGAAAGTCTAGTTTCGTTCGAGAATGTGAATTTAATGTTCTGCTGTTTTTTTTCGCGGCGCCTGCCTCGGCGGTGGGAAGTTTTTCGAAAAGCGAAACTTCTCCTCTGGTCGGCAGCCAATGGGAGAGCTTCTTGGCTGTTGTCGGGCTGTTGTGGCGGTGTTCGTGGGCTTTTTGGAGAAGAACTTTGAGAAGTTCGGATGTAAGTTTTCGGAGGAGAAAACGGAACAAAGAGAGTAGGGCCGGTGGCCCCATATGGCTGTGGATTATTGATTTTCCCAAAATCTAATCCGGGAAGATGCCCGAGGAAGAAATGCACCGGGATCTGAAACTTTATTCAAAATTTAATGCCTTATTTTTCTATTTTAGGTTGTGATTTTGACCGTTATCCGGCGAATCCGGGCGTGGTCCCTTGTTCGATTGAACATTGAGTTCGGATGTCGATACTTCATTGCGGAGATTTTGCGGAACTTTCCTTCGGCAATCCTTATAAGGTTAAGATCGGATGCTCTGAAAATTATACGGAATTGTTGTTACAGAACGGTGAGGTAAAATTACTGTAATTCTAATTCATGAACAGTGGAACAGTAAATTTCCATTCCAAGCACTGGTATAAATTTAAGGCTTATAATCTAACGTATTTTAATTGGAATTCTTATTGAATATATTGATAATTGTCTATATAGAAATTTAAATTGATAAAGATTCTAAGGAGTGTGATTGATATAATGTTAACTGAATGTTAATTTACTTTGCATAAAGTTCTCTAGTGAAAGAGATTGTATTTACCGAAGGTATTATTGTGAAATGGATATTGAAAGTAAAATTTGTTTGGAATATACATATAAAATTTAAATGGCTTACTTAAGAATAAATATGAATATTTGGTATAATGAGTTAAATTATTTGCACACCCTGAATTCTGTCTTTTATTCTTCTACCCATCTGTGGACTGATGTCTCCAGACCGTAAGTACTCCTGGGTTACACGCGAGATATATATATGAGTTATATGTGAGTATTATAAGTGAATTATGTGTGATTTTTGTGTGGACGCAATGTACTCATCTGCATATCTCCAATTCTTCTGTGCATATCGGTCGTGAGATCGGTTTCGGTTTCACTTTCGTTCGACTCCCCGCCGATTTGACTCCGGAACTGAATCCACCGCCGATATGACTCTGTCGTCGGGAAGAGTTCCGATGCGACATTGATCCCGGACTCTCCCGATATGACATTGCTGCCGTGTTTGTGCGGCGATGCGACATTGGTGCCGTTCTGACTTACGGAGTGGTAGAAAATAAATTTAATTGCTCTATTTAAAAAAAAAAAAAAAAAAAAGTAAAACTTTGGCTTTTTGCTTTTTCAGGGTGTAAGTTATAAATTTGTGCATATTGAGAAAAAAAAAAAAAAAAAAAAAAAAAAGAGGAAAAAGTGGTATATTTGATACATATATGAGTATTTATTGTGCATAAGTGTTTAAATGTATTGATTGTATGATCAAAGTAAGTGGTTTCTATTTGTATTTTGATGCATAAAAATGACAATTTGTGGGCAATGTGAAATTGAAAAATAATAAGTCTGACCCACACATATATATATATTTTGATATTTTGACATATGATTTTGTGTTTGATATTTTGGGGGAAATATGAGTGATTTTTATAAAAACAATAACAAACTCAATTTTGATAGTATTTCATATACACTTTAAGCACACAACCACAAATATTAATCGCACTGATTGTTGCATTTAAAAAAAAAAAAAAAAAAAAAAAAAAATTCAAACATGCCTCGTAACAAAGCTGTTCGTGCTAGTAGAAGCACTGATTCCTCATCACAGACTGGAGCTAATACTCGTGTGCCTTCACGCTCTCCTCCCCGACTCTCTCCAAATTCTGGAAGATCTGTGTCGGTTAGTGCAAGTTCAAGAAAAACCAAAACAAACTCAGTCTCCTCACAATTTATAAACACTATCCCTGATTTTTCTGGTTCTCCAAATGAATCATTTGTGGACTTTCTCGACAAATTTGACTTAGTGGCAAAACATGCGGAATGGTCGAACATAGATAAAATTTTCATATTGAAACTGAAATTAAAAAATCAGGCTGAAAGATTAATTAAGGGAATCCCTCGCCTTAATCACAGTGAAAACTTTAGTGAACTGATCCTTGCTTTGAAGGAGCAATTTGAAACAAAAGAAGATATTGCCAAAAAAGTAGAGAATTTAGTAAACTTGAAACAAAAACATAATGAAACAATTAGGCAGTTTGCCTTGAGAATTGAAGCGGACTCTTTTCGAGCATTTCCGGAAGAGTTATGCAACTCTGGCGAGAATTCACTGAGAACTGCAATTCTGAAAAATTCCTTCATAAAAGGATTAAAGATGACTATTCGAAAAGCTGTATGTGCGGCGAATCCACAAACATTTGAAGCTGCAAAACAGGTCGCTATATTGCATGAAGAAATCCTGAATGAAAGCTCGGACTGTGTAGATGAAGAAGTTACTCTTACTGTGTCGAAGAGAAGAAAACATGAAGAAGAACTGGAAAATTTAAAAGCCAAATTAAAAGAAAAGAAAACTGAGTATGAAGCCTTGAAGAAGAGGTTTGAAGAAAATGCTGCGGAAAGAAAAGAAAAACTTTCATTTTTAAGAGAAGAAATTGACAGAAGCAACAGAAGCTTTGAGGACAGTTTGAATATGCCCTCTACAAGTAAATATAACGAAGAAGAATTCTCGGAAGAAAAGTTTGAGAATATTGTGCCAAAAAAGAAATCCAGACCTTCAACTTCTTTTCAAACTTCAACTCCATACAAAAGCATAGGAAACAGAAGCCTAGTAAATCAAAGAGGAACTCCAGCTGCCTCGAGAAGAAACGAATGGAGAAATGGGAATACTTATCCAAATTACAAATCCAAAAGAAGTTTCCGATATTTTAGAAGACCATTTGAAAACACATATAGAGGAAATCAAAATAATTATAGAAGAAACTATTCAAACCAATTTCAAAATCGTTATGATAATTATAAATTTGCAACTTTCAATCAAAATAACAGAAATAATTATGGAAGAGGAAATTATCCAAATTTTGGTAATAGAAGATATTTCAATAGACAAAATTACAACAATCAGACTTCCTTCCAATATAATCCTAGTAGACAGAACTTTGAAACTAATTCAATGGTTGACTTTGATACTCCTTGTATCAATGCTTTTCCGATTATAGCAGTGTTTGTCGGTAATACAAAATTGAATGCTTTGATTGATTCGGGAAGTTCAATTAACATAATTTACGAAAGCTCTCTTCAAAATATTCCTCCAGAAAATTATCAAATAAAACATACCTCTACAATTTTGAGGGGAATTTCCAATCAAAATATTTTGGTAGAAAGAAAAGTATCCTTTCCCATGGCAATTGCTAACGAAAGAAGTGAAATCGAGTGTTGTGTCCTGGACATTCCTGCTCCCAAAAATTACAATATGATTTTAGGAAGTGTTTTCCTAAACAAAAAGGAAGTGACAATAAGTTACAAATACAAACGAGTCAATTTTAAATATTGCAGCATACCCTTTGTTGAAACAAGTACATCACAAACGACTGCAGTGGTATCAGAAGAAATGAAAGAATGCAACACAATTAGTCACTTACAGTTTGATGCAAATTATGACATACAGTATTTAAAGGACATTGACTATAGAAACAACAATAACAGTTTTTGTGAAAATTTCAGAAAAGATTATTTGAATGTACAAAATGAATTCCATGACATTGATTTTAGAGATCTGTGTATAAATGAAAATAGTGAGTTTATCAGTAGTAATCCTAGAATGCAAAGTGTAGTAAATGACTATAAGCAAACCAACAAGACCTTAACCGTTTCAAATATCTGTGATAATGATGTCAGTGAAATTACAAGTTCAGATTGTGATATGAATTCCTTAAATACAAGTTCTTTTTGCCAAGAAAAGAGAAAAATACAGCCAAAAGAGAATTTAAACTTTGTCAAAGCATACCAGAAATGCATTTTGAAACCTATGGAAGAGTCATTCATAAAAGTCAAAATTGATTCAAAATTTGAAAAAAATTCTACAATTTTATTAGAACCTAGAGATGTCAGTGAATGTTCCACTGAACAAAACTATTTTTTAGCAAGAGCTGTATATAAGGTGACAAAAGATGATTTTATATATGCGCGAGTGGCAAATCCTTCTAAAGAAAAAATAAATATTAACAAAGGAATGAAATTGGGTATAATTAGTCATGTGCAAGAGACAAATTTATCTGAAGTAAATAGTGTTGATGAACAACATAAAGAAAACAACGAGATATTTGAAGTATGGGGTGGTGACTTTGATTTGAAACATATAAATGGCATGCAGAAAAAATTGTTACAAAATTTGTTAAAAAAATACAGAAATGTCTTTGCCAAGTCTGTTAATGAGATAACAGGCTGCGACACCATTTTGCATAAAATTAATTTAAATTCAAATATTCCAATTAGACAGAAACCCTACCGTGTGCCTCATCACCTGCAGAAAGAGTTATCAAAGCAAACCAATGAACTCTTAAACGCCAAAATTATCCAACCAAGCACCTCTCCTTATAACACACCCGTGTTATTTGTGAAGAAACCTGATGGTTCATATAGGCTGGTGGCTGATTATCGAAAATTAAACAATCTGACAATTAGCGAAGTTTTTCCTATTCCTAACATAGCAGAATTGATTGACAAACTTTCTGGTGCTACATACTTTAGCACACTGGATTTGACCTCTGGATTTTACCAGCTATGCCTTCATCCAAATGATTATGAAAAGACTGCTTTTTCAACTCCCGATGATCACTTTGAGTGGCTTAGAACTCCTTTTGGGCTGAAAAATGCACCTGCATCATTTCAAAGACTTATGTCGCTTGTTTTGGCTGGAATCTCAGGAATATATATCGATGACATAATAGTCGCTTCTCGCTCTTTTGAAGAACACTTAAAGAAATTGGAAGAGATTTTCATAAGATTAGGAAAACATGGTTTGAAATTGAAGCCTTCCAAGTGTCATTTTTTTAGGAAAACCATTAAGTACCTTGGTTTCCTTGTGTCTGAAGGAAAAGTGCAACCTGACCCTCACAATGTTGAAGTAGTTGAAAATTTTAAAATTCCAAAATCAGTGAAAAATGTGAGGCAGTTCCTTGGTCTCACAGGGTTTTACAGGAAATTTATCAAAAACTATGCAGAAATATCAGTACCTTTAACCAAAATTTTAAAAACAAAAAACAAGGACAACAAAAAGAAATTTGTTTGGTCAGATGATGCTCAGAAATCCTTTGACATTCTTAAGAAAAAACTCTTATCTAAACCAATATTGAATCTCCCTGATTTTAACAAACCATTTGTGCTACACACTGATGCTTCGAATCAGTCCTTGGGTGGTTTTCTTTCCCAAGCTGATGAAAATGGAGATTATCACCCTGTTTCTTACGCGAGTCGAAAATTGAATGATGCTGAACAAAAGTACAGTGTGGTGGAAAGAGAAGCACTTGCTGTCGTATGGGCTACAAATTACTATAAACATTACCTGATTGGAAAACACTTTACTATTTTTTGCGACCAAAGCTCTCTCTCCTTCATATTTAAATTGAAAGACCCTACTTCCAGACTTGCAAGGTGGATTGCTTCATTAACACAATTTGATTATGAAATCATACATAAGCCAGGAAAGGCAAATGTAGTAGCCGACTACTTGTCAAGAAATGTCAATGATTGTGCAAACCCAGTGAATGTTGTTCCTAACAACAGATTTGTGTCTAAATACAAAGTTATCAATAATGCGAAGAAACAAAATTCTCCTAATTTAGTATCAAAAATTCCTAGTGTCAACAATAACAATATTCATGAGAATTTGAGTGAAAGTGTTTTTGGAAATTTAAATGAAAATCAAACTAATGAAATTTGTGTTGTGGATAATAATTTAAATGATCAACAAGATATGCAAAATGACAACAACATGCCAATTAAAGAGTTTGAACAAATTTCTGCACATCCAACTTTACTTGTAAGAATAAAAAATGCTCAGAAATCTGATTCCAGATGTAACAAGATCATAGATTGCTTAGAAAAGAATATTATGCCATACCCTCAGAGTCTAGTATTTTTTCGAAAAGATGATACCTTATGGTGCACCCACAAGAATCCGAAGTTGAGACACCAATACCAAGAGAGAATTGTTGTTCCTCAAGAACTTGTGTCAGAAATACTTTGGTTGCATCATGATTGTCCCACTTATGCTCACTGCGGGTTTAGAAGGACTTTAGCTTCTATTAGTCGTAAATACTATTGGACAGGGATGTACTCCCAAACAAGTAACTATGTGGCGTCGTGTGAAATCTGTGTTATCAATAGAGGTTACAAAAACAATAAAGCTCCAATCCAGAGATTTTCGAGATCAAGTTATCCATTTCAACGGGTCGCAATGGACTGCGTTGGACCCTTGCCTACCTCTTACTCAGGAAAAAAATACATCTTGGTGATTACCGATTACTTCACTCGATGGCCTGAAGCGTACCCACTCGCTTCTATAAAGACGGATGACATTTTGCAGTGCCTAGAACATTTTATAGCACAGCACGGCATACCTCAATTTATGGTCACAGATTGTGGTTCGAATTTTTTATCAAGATCTGCAAAAAGTTTTTATGAGAAATTAGGTATTAGTAAATCTACTACAAGTCCATATCATCCCAGCTCAGATGGCTGTGTCGAGCGTCTTAATGGAACTCTCCTCAGGTCATTAAAAAACATTGCTTATGATGATAAAAATAATTGGGACAGACTGATCCAATTTGCACTTTTGGCTCATCGAAATGCAATTCATGCCTCCACAGGTGAATCTCCTGCATACTTAGTCTATGGAAGAGACTTGACGGTTCCCAATACACTCATTTCCGGTTTTAAAATCCCTACATACGACTCTACATATGAATACGGTGAAGATCTACAATTTCGATTGAAAAAAATGTATGACTTGGTTAAGAGAAATTTAGAAAAAGCAGAAAACTCACAAATATCACAACAACATAAAAAAGCTAAGCAACCTGAAATCAAAATTGGTGATTTGGTTTACTTGTATACGCCTCATTTGCCCCAGGGACAGTCGAAGAAACTAAGCTCTTTTAATAAAGGACCCTTTCGTGTGATTAAGAAAACATCACCGGTGAATTTCTTGATACAACACATAATGAATCCGAAGAATGAACAATTGGTCCATGTGAATAGACTTACTTTATTACCTCCTAGAAGGAAGGAACTTCAAAAATTTACTCAACAAAAAAAGGCTGGAAGTGAAAGTGTAAATCCAAAACAAAATAATTCTTCATCCAATATTCAATCTACAAAAGATACAGTGATCCTGAAGCCATGTTTATTTAACCCAGCTAACAAACAAAAAACAAAAGAATCTGTAAAAAGAGTTAGATTTAACCTTCCTGCTCCTGTGAATCCTTCTGTTCCTGGAAAACAATCAAATTTTCATGCTGATGCAAACCGACAAAATTTTACAAGAGTGAATTCAAATCCTAACATTAGGAAAAGCAGAGTTATTTACAATAACAATTACTCACCACAACAAAAACAAAATGTTTTCAATGCAAACAGAAGTACAAAAACACCATACAATTTGAGAGCATATAATAATAGATTTTATTAAATAAGTTTCACATTTTTCAAAAAAATTCTCAATTATAAAAGAAATTATTGTTCAGATACATTTTATTTATTTGATGATTGTTTATTATGTTACTTTCCAACCATTATCTTTTAAAATTAATAGTCAATTTTTGAAAAAAATGTTGTTACACATATGTTAATTGAAATGTTGAAATATTTGATGTGTTTGTTGTGAAACTTAACTTGGTGGTGTAAAATTAAAATTTATAACTGATTTAAATGATTTTCATAAATGTTTTGAGCAACTCTCATCTTGAACTCTATTGAACTTTAAAATTTTCTGAGAGAATTTGCTCTGCCTGTTGGTGTTTGGCTGATTTGTCTAAAAATGATATTTTGATAATTTATTCTGATGTTGTGATGCTTTTCACAAAATTTTGTCTTATTAAACAAATGAAATTAAGTTAAAAGAAAGAAAATTTGTTGTTAATAAAAAAAAATAATTTTAAAAATTTATTGTTTGAAAATAATTTTATTGAAAGTTTGAATGTTTTGAGTTGTGAATAACTGTGATTTCAGTTAATTAAGGAATAATAAGAGTATATGACATTTGAAGAAAAAAAAAAAATATATATATAATATAATTTCTTTTACAAACAGAATTTGATTTGAGACTGAGAGAGATGAATTGATTTTGGCCTGAATTTTTGAAATTGATGAATTTGATTTTCTGTGAATTTCTGTATACATTTTTTTTTTCCTTGCCTGATGTTTTCTGCCACACATTTTAGTTAGTCATCAATGGAATGGAACCTTGCTGCAACAACCTTTTTTTGGAAAACTTCTGGTTTACACAAACAGATACACTTATCACGAGCCTGGAAGAAGATGCACGCTGGCAAATTAATTGTCCGACCCTTGCGGTGGCGATTGGAACCAGAGATGACGACTGCTTTCTACTCCCACTAGATGCGGATCGGAAGCCTGACCAGTGGGAAACTGAAGTTGATGAAGGAAGGATGTTGGAAGTCGCCGTGGACAGCTCACTGCTGTGAGTCTGTTCAAAATTTTTACATTGAAGATATTGAATTGAGGGGCGCGATCTCTGTGACTGATTTCTGCTGCGTGGATCCTGCGCGCGGGTAATTTTTTTTAGTTTTCACACATCCCTTTTGTTTCTGGCAACCCGACTACTGTCCCGCCAGATGTGTGTTTTTGGATAGGCCATCTCATCTTCACCTACAGTACATAACTGACGGAATTTCTTTGGAGTCAAATTTTTTCTCTCTCGTTCTCTCTCTCAGTGCTCATTATTTGTGGGTGATATTTGAAATGTGAACACATGTACTTAATTGAAACATACATTTATTTTGGAAAACATACATTTCATTTGAGAAACTTACATTTAATTTGAAAAATACATGTAATTTGGAAAATGTACATTGATTTTGAAAATGTTTGAGAACATATAATTATTTCGAGAATTTAATAAGTTAAGAATTGAAGTAAATTCATAATGAAACTATGCATAGTAATAATATAGTGATAATAATAGTGAAAATATTAAAAGTTGAAATTGATGATAATAGAATTATTTGAAATGAAAATGATTTTTGTAAGGGTAATACAAAAGAACTTTAAAGTGAATTTAAAGTGAGTAAAGCTGAATGAGTAAAGAGAACTCATTTGTTTGTTTATTTCATGAAATATATTTAATCTCTCATTGTAGTGTAAATAAGTGTTTATTTTATTGTGGTCACTTAGTGTATTGAAAGTGACATTGTTGTTTGGTATAAATTGTTTTCATCTTGCATCATATTGTTATTACATATATTCATATCATGTGTTCTCTGAAATTTAAGAATTTCGGAAATTGAAATTTTGCTGTCAGGCAAAAGTGCCCTGGCGTTGACATGTATTCATGTATTTGTGTGTATATTTCAGTGTATTTAATATATGTTTATATTTTGTAAAGGTTCCTTTTTGCTGTTGGGACGTCTTTGTTGTCATCGTTTGGCCCTTTTGGTCTTTGCCCTGCGGTGATGGATGTACTGCCTGTGCATTCGGATCTTCAGGTGGGATGTGTGTACTAGTCACACTTCCCTTGCTTCAAAATTTTCTGCTAAATTACTGACTCAGTAGAAACTGCTCTCTGAGTTGGTGTTACACTTAAAGGTTCCTAGTATTCTTTTGTAATTGTTAATGTTGTGTATGTGTGTGAGATAAAAAAAATTTCTCACAGGTTCGAAATTTTTTCCTCCCAGGGGGAGGAAATGTCGTATCGCATGTATGTTCGATTCGACAGTTTGAGAATCGCGGCTTGGAAATCTCTCCTTTTCAACGCCTGCATTGTGTTAAGCCTCGTTTAGATTCATTTACGTGTGAAAGTCTAGTTTCGTTCGAGAATGTGAATTTAATGTTCTGCTGTTTTTTTTCGCGGCGCCTGCCTCGGCGGTGGGAAGTTTTTCGAAAAGCGAAACTTCTCCTCTGGTCGGCAGCCAATGGGAGAGCTTCTTGGCTGTTGTCGGGCTGTTGTGGCGGTGTTCGTGGGCTTTTTGGAGAAGAACTTTGAGAAGTTCGGATGTAAGTTTTCGGAGGAGAAAACGGAACAAAGAGAGTAGGGCCGGTGGCCCCATATGGCTGTGGATTATTGATTTTCCCAAAATCTAATCCGGGAAGATGCCCGAGGAAGAAATGCACCGGGATCTGAAACTTTATTCAAAATTTAATGCCTTATTTTTCTATTTTAGGTTGTGATTTTGACCGTTATCCGGCGAATCCGGGCGTGGTCCCTTGTTCGATTGAACATTGAGTTCGGATGTCGATACTTCATTGCGGAGATTTTGCGGAACTTTCCTTCGGCAATCCTTATAAGGTTAAGATCGGATGCTCTGAAAATTATACGGAATTGTTGTTACAGAACGGTGAGGTAAAATTACTGTAATTCTAATTCATGAACAGTGGAACAGTAAATTTCCATTCCAAGCACTGGTATAAATTTAAGGCTTATAATCTAACGTATTTTAATTGGAATTCTTATTGAATATATTGATAATTGTCTATATAGAAATTTAAATTGATAAAGATTCTAAGGAGTGTGATTGATATAATGTTAACTGAATGTTAATTTACTTTGCATAAAGTTCTCTAGTGAAAGAGATTGTATTTACCGAAGGTATTATTGTGAAATGGATATTGAAAGTAAAATTTGTTTGGAATATACATATAAAATTTAAATGGCTTACTTAAGAATAAATATGAATATTTGGTATAATGAGTTAAATTATTTGCACACCCTGAATTCTGTCTTTTATTCTTCTACCCATCTGTGGACTGATGTCTCCAGACCGTAAGTACTCCTGGGTTACACGCGAGATATATATATGAGTTATATGTGAGTATTATAAGTGAATTATGTGTGATTTTTGTGTGGACGCAATGTACTCATCTGCATATCTCCAATTCTTCTGTGCATATCGGTCGTGAGATCGGTTTCGGTTTCACTTTCGTTCGACTCCCCGCCGATTTGACTCCGGAACTGAATCCACCGCCGATATGACTCTGTCGTCGGGAAGAGTTCCGATGCGACATTGATCCCGGACTCTCCCGATATGACATTGCTGCCGTGTTTGTGCGGCGATGCGACACATGGACTAAATTATTTTGTGTTAAAAAAATACAGGAATTCTAATACAACTCATTCTACATATTTTGCTGTTTACATTTTACATAGGTGAAAAATAGGCTTCGTTGTAGAAATAATCAAATTTAGACGAGCATTTAAACTCAAATATATTGTCATTGCGTTGTTTCAGTATGTAGATGCACAGAATTTAAGTAAAAATAAAGTAGTTTTAGGACGGATACAACACTCAATATGAATTAAAAAGAACTTAAAAAAATCACGATTTTGAAACAAGATGGATGCCATATATCATTTTGAAGTGGGTCATGTGATCGTTTCATATCATGGTCACGTGATCGTTTCATATAAGAGGTGTCATTATTATTTTAATTTTTATTTAAAAAACTACTGAATATATTTCGCTGAATTTTTTTTTATATATTTTACGGAACAATTTGAATATTACCTAAAATTTTCGAAGCAATTTGTGAATTTTAAATCCGCTTAAAAAATGTTTGAAAAATTAGGTCCCATAGGGCTCAATGTATTTCATTTTTTCAACCCGGGTTTAATCCAAAACTAATTGTGTGATATTATTCATTTATATTCCCATAGGTCCTACAGACCGTCTGAACAACATACTAAAATTTCATTTTGATTAAGTCATTTTTACGGCAGTTATCGTGCTAGCGGACAGACAGGCAGAATGAACAAAGTCATAAACACTTTTCAACTTTGTTGTAAAGTGTTAAAAAAAAGAAAAGTCTCGACCGGTTTTGACGGTAAAAAGAGCCTTCTTCGTTAGGATGCACAAGAAGTGCAACCTTGACTCGTCAGAATAACATTGGCGACGTATATTGGAACAGTTGGCGTGGCAGAAGCAAGGGAAAGATGCTGTCAACGTTGAGAGAATAAAATTTGAGTATGGGTGGGGTTTAATAATTCCCAGGAGACGGGACTTAAAGGTGGGATATAATGAATTAATTGTACAATACCAAAGAGAAATGTAGGACGTCTATCAAAACATTCAAATTACTTGTTTATAAAATCTCAATTAAATTTGAAATTTAGAGAAATGATGAAAATGTCCCGAAATTGATGACTTTTATTTCTCTAGTTTTCATCCTACTCCTGTTTTTTTTTTAATTTATTTGCGATTTTATTAACAAGCGATGTGAATCATTGCCCCACCTTTAGTTCCCGCTTCCTGGATTTTTTTTTTACCTCAACCCCTTTCTTTTGTCTCCGTTGGCAACATACTTTCCTTTCCTAGCCGTGCGTTTTCACAGATAGGTCGTCTCCTCCTTGTGCTTCTTGGGTAATGCGATATGACCCATCAACTGTTTCGGTTTTCCTAAATCGTTTGTTAAAGGACCCTCAGCGTGCTGATCTTCCAAAAACATAAAAAATGACATCCTACATTTGTTTTCGGCCGGCCGCGCATTCACTAGGAAATATCAGACCGTTGAATACCTTCTGCCACAATACATGTCAGTATGCAGGCAAGAACCTCCTGTTGCACGTTTACAGACATTACGGGTAAACTTAGAGCAGTAGGAATTTGTAAGACATATTACCGTGCAATTTCCATACATTTTCGTCTGGATTTGCAGTGCAGCTGCATCCTGTTGAAATGATATTCAATCGATTATTGTCATGATCCTTTATTTTCACAAGATACTCATCTAAGTGTACACATCTGATGATCGTTTGCAAATTTTCACGTATATTTAAATTTCGGCATGAGAGGCATTGCACATCATGGCCATCATTTGTATACGATATTTACAGTAACGCCCAGAGCTTTATATTTGCTAAATTTGATTCTGAAAAATTTCAGTTTATTACTAATTGCATGATGAGCTAAAATTTTCTAATTGACTTTTTTTCTGCATCTGCCATAGTTAAGGGGATAGAAGTGCTAACTTCCAAAATTTTCAGCTATGGGCGCTGCCGGTAGTGCATATCCATTTTACTATATACTTTACTTTAAGCAAGGTATCGTTCTAACGATCGACTCGTTCTCGATGCAATTCAAGTCTTTTCACAGTTATCTATGACGTCTTCCTTGTGAAATGTATGCTTGACTGTTTCCTGAAATTTGTACTTTTCTGGTAATGTTCTTAACATATATTTTTAAAGAATTGTGTGCCTATTTGTTAGGTTTATTTGTATTAATTATTAGTCTATTCAACTTACTAAGTTCAGATTATATTTTATATTTATTTATGCAAATTTGCTACGTATATGGTCTATATATGAATGATTCATGTTTGCTTTTCATGTATCCACTCATGAAGGGTATACAAACGCCCGAAAGCGCTCGGGCCTTATTTTTAAAACTTTGTGCGTCTTTAGGATCTTTTTATTAAATGACCTTCTGGCTAACGATGTTGTGTCCATAATTTATTTAGTTGAAACAGACGTGATACCAATTTGATTATTAAAACTTTGTGCGTCTTTAGGATCTTTTTATTAAATGACCTTCTGGCTAACGATGTTGTGTCCATAATTTATTTAGTTGAAACAGACGTGATACCAATTTGATTATTAAAACTTTGTGCGTCTTTAGGATCTTTTTATTAAATGACCTTCTGGCTAACGATGTTGTGTCCATAATTTATTTAGTTGAAACAGACGTGATACCAATTTGATTATTAAAACTTTGTGCGTCTTTAGGATCTTTTTATTAAATGACCTTCTGGCTAACGATGTTGTGTCCATAATTTATTTAGTTGAAACAGACGTGATACCAATTTGATTATTAAAACTTTGTGCGTCTTTAGGATCTTTTTATTAAATGACCTTCTGGCTAACGATGTTGTGTCCATAATTTATTTAGTTGAAACAGACGTGATACCAATTTGATTATTAAAACTTTGTGCGTTTTTAGGATCTTTTTATTAAATGACCTTCTGGCTAACGATGTTGTGTCCATAATTTATTTAGTTGAAACAGACGTGATACCAATTTGATTATTAAAACTTTGTGCGTCTTTAGGATCTTTTTATTAAATGACCTTCTGGCTAACGATGTTGTGTCCATAATTTATTTAGTTGAAACAGACGTGATACCAATTTGATTATTAAAACTTTGTGCGTCTTTAGGATCTTTTTATTAAATGACCTTCTGGCTAACGATGTTGTGTCCATAATTTATTTAGTTGAAACAGACGTGATACCAATTTGATTATTAAAACTTTGTGCGTCTTTAGGATCTTTTTATTAAATGACCTTCTGGCTAACGATGTTGTGTCCATAATTTATTTAGTTGAAACAGACGTGATACCAATTTGATTATTAAAACTTTGTGCGTCTTTAGGATCTTTTTATTAAATGACCTTCTGGCTAACGATGTTGTGTCCATAATTTATTTAGTTGAAACAGACGTGATACCAATTTGATTATTAAAACTTTGTGCGTCTTTAGGATCTTTTTATTAAATGACCTTCTGGCTAACGATGTTGTGTCCATAATTTATTTAGTTGAAACAGACGTGATACCAATTTGATTATTAAAACTTTGTGCGTCTTTAGGATCTTTTTATTAAATGACCTTCTGGCTAACGATGTTGTGTCCATAATTTATTTAGTTGAAACAGACGTGATACCAATTTGATTATTAAAACTTTGTGCGTCTTTAGGATCTTTTTATTAAATGACCTTCTGGCTAACGATGTTGTGTCCATAATTTATTTAGTTGAAACAGACGTGATACCAATTTGATTATTAAAACTTTGTGCGTCTTTAGGATCTTTTTATTAAATGACCTTCTGGCTAACGATGTTGTGTCCATAATTTATTTAGTTGAAACAGACGTGATACCAATTTGATTATTAAAACTTTGTGCGTCTTTAGGATCTTTTTATTAAATGACCTTCTGGCTAACGATGTTGTGTCCATAATTTATTTAGTTGAAACAGACGTGATACCAATTTGATTATTAAAACTTTGTGCGTCTTTAGGATCTTTTTATTAAATGACCTTCTGGCTAACGATGTTGTGTCCATAATTTATTTAGTTGAAACAGACGTGATACCAATTTGATTATTAAAACTTTGTGCGTCTTTAGGATCTTTTTATTAAATGACCTTCTGGCTAACGATGTTGTGTCCATAATTTATTTAGTTGAAACAGACGTGATACCAATTTGATTATTAAAACTTTGTGCGTCTTTAGGATCTTTTTATTAAATGACCTTCTGGCTAACGATGTTGTGTCCATAATTTATTTAGTTGAAACAGACGTGATACCAATTTGATTATTAAAACTTTGTGCGTCTTTAGGATCTTTTTATTAAATGACCTTCTGGCTAACGATGTTGTGTCCATAATTTATTTAGTTGAAACAGACGTGATACCAATTTGATTATTAAAACTTTGTGCGTCTTTAGGATCTTTTTATTAAATGACCTTCTGGCTAACGATGTTGTGTCCATAATTTATTTAGTTGAAACAGACGTGATACCAATTTGATTATTAAAACTTTGTGCGTCTTTAGGATCTTTTTATTAAATGACCTTCTGGCTAACGATGTTGTGTCCATAATTTATTTAGTTGAAAGAGACGTGATACCAATTTGATTATTAAGACTTTGTGCGTCTTTAGGATCTTTTTATTAAATGACCTTCTGGCTAACGATGTTGTGTCCATAATTTATTTAGTTGAAACAGACGTGATACCAATTTGATTATTAAGACTTTGTGCGTCTTTAGGATCTTTTTATTAAATTACCTTCTGGCTAACGATGTTGTGTCCATAATTTATTTAGTTGAAACAGACGTGATACCAATTTGATTATTAAAACTTTGTGCGTCTTTAGGATCTTTTTATTAAATGACCTTCTGGCTAACGATGTTGTGTCCATAATTTATTTAGTTGAAACAGACGTGATACCAATTTGATTATTAAAACTTTGTGCGTCTTTAGGATCTTTTTATTAAATGACCTTCTGGCTAACGATGTTGTGTCCATAATTTATTTAGTTGAAACAGACGTGATACCAATTTGATTATTAAAACTTTGTGCGTCTTTAGGATCTTTTTATTAAATGACCTTCTGGCTAACGATGTTGTGTCCATAATTTATTTAGTTGAAACAGACGTGATACCAATTTGATTATTAAAACTTTGTGCGTCTTTAGGATCTTTTTATTAAATGACCTTCTGGCTAACGATGTTGTGTCCATAATTTATTTAGTTGAAACAGACGTGATACCAATTTGATTATTAAGACTTTGTGCGTCTTTAGGATCTTTTTATTAAATGACCTTCTGGCTAACGATGTTGTGTCCATAATTTATTTAGTTGAAACAGACGTGATACCAATTTGATTATTAAAACTTTGTGCGTCTTTAGGATCTTTTTATTAAATGACCTTCTGGCTAACGATGTTGTGTCCATAATTTATTTAGTTGAAACAGACGTGATACCAATTTGATTATTAAGACTTTGTGCGTCTTTAGGATCTTTTTATTAAATGACCTTCTGGCTAACGATGTTGTGTCCATAATTTATTTAGTTGAAACAGACGTGATACCAATTTGATTATTAAAACTTTGTGCGTCTTTAGGATCTTTTTATTAAATGACCTTCTGGCTAACGATGTTGTGTCCATAATTTATTTAGTTGAAACAGACGTGATACCAATTTGATTATTAAAACTTTGTGCGTCTTTAGGATCTTTTTATTAAATGACCTTCTGGCTAACGATGTTGTGTCCATAATTTATTTAGTTGAAACAGATGTGATACCAATTTGATTATTAAAACTTTGTGCGTCTTTAGGATCTTTTTATTAAATGACCTTCTGGCTAACGATGTTGTGTCCATAATTTATTTAGTTGAAACAGACGTGATACCAATTTGATTATTAAAACTTTGTGCGTCTTTAGGATCTTTTTATTAAATGACCTTCTGGCTAACGATGTTGTGTCCATAATTTATTTAGTTGAAACAGACGTGATACCAATTTGATTATTAAAACTTTGTGCGTCTTTAGGATCTTTTTATTAAATGACCTTCTGGCTAACGATGTTGTGTCCATAATTTATTTAGTTGAAACAGACGTGATACCAATTTGATTTTTAAAACTTTGTGCGTCTTTAGGATCTTTTTATTAAATGACCTTCTGGCTAACGATGTTGTGTCCATAATTTATTTAGTTGAAAGAGACGTGATACCAATTTGATTATTAAGACTTTGTGCGTCTTTAGGATCTTTTTATTAAATGACCTTCTGGCTAACGATGTTGTGTCCATAATTTATTTAGTTGAAACAGACGTGATACCAATTTGATTATTAAAACTTTGTGCGTCTTTAGGATCTTTTTATTAAATGACCTTCTGGCTAACGATGTTGTGTCCATAATTTATTTAGTTGAAACAGACGTGATACCAATTTGATTATTAAAACTTTGTGCGTCTTTAGGATCTTTTTATTAAATGACCTTCTGGCTAACGATGTTGTGTCCATAATTTATTTAGTTGAAACAGACGTGATACCAATTTGATTTTTAAAACTTTGTGCGTCTTTAGGATCTTTTTATTAAATGACCTTCTGGCTAACTATGTTGTGTCCATAATTTATTTAGTTGAAACAGACGTGATACCAATTTGATTATTAAAACTTTGTGCGTCTTTAGGATCTTTTTATTAAATGACCTTCTGGCTAACGATGTTGTGTCCATAATTTATTTAGTTGAAACAGACGTGATACCAATTTGATTATTAAAACTTTGTGCGTCTTTAGGATCTTTTTATTAAATGACCTTCTGGCTAACGATGTTGTGTCCATAATTTATTTAGTTGAAACAGACGTGATACCAATTTGATTATTAAAACTTTGTGCGTCTTTAGGATCTTTTTATTAAATGACCTTCTGGCTAACGATGTTGTGTCCATAATTTATTTAGTTGAAACAGACGTGATACCAATTTGATTATTAAGACTTTGTGCGTCTTTAGGATCTTTTTATTAAATGACCTTCTGGCTAACGATGTTGTGTCCATAATTTATTTAGTTGAAACAGACGTGATACCAATTTGATTATTAAAACTTTGTGCGTCTTTAGGATCTTTTTATTAAATGACCTTCTGGCTAACGATGTTGTGTCCATAATTTATTTAGTTGAAACAGACGTGATACCAATTTGATTATTAAGACTTTGTGCGTCTTTAGGATCTTTTTATTAAATGACCTTCTGGCTAACGATGTTGTGTCCATAATTTATTTAGTTGAAACAGACGTGATACCAATTTGATTATTAAAACTTTGTGCGTCTTTAGGATCTTTTTATTAAATGACCTTCTGGCTAACGATGTTGTGTCCATAATTTATTTAGTTGAAACAGACGTGATACCAATTTGATTATTAAAACTTTGTGCGTCTTTAGGATCTTTTTATTAAATGACCTTCTGGCTAACGATGTTGTGTCCATAATTTATTTAGTTGAAACAGACGTGATACCAATTTGATTATTAAAACTTTGTGCGTCTTTAGGATCTTTTTATTAAATGACCTTCTGGCTAACGATGTTGTGTCCATAATTTATTTAGTTGAAACAGACGTGATACCAATTTGATTATTAAAACTTTGTGCGTCTTTAGGATCTTTTTATTAAATGACCTTCTGGCTAACGATGTTGTGTCCATAATTTATTTAGTTGAAACAGACGTGATACCAATTTGATTATTAAAACTTTGTGCGTCTTTAGGATCTTTTTATTAAATGACCTTCTGGCTAACGATGTTGTGTCCATAATTTATTTAGTTGAAACAGACGTGATACCAATTTGATTTTTAAAACTTTGTGCGTCTTTAGGATCTTTTTATTAAATGACCTTCTGGCTAACGATGTTGTGTCCATAATTTATTTAGTTGAAAGAGACGTGATACCAATTTGATTATTAAGACTTTGTGCGTCTTTAGGATCTTTTTATTAAATGACCTTCTGGCTAACGATGTTGTGTCCATAAT